>JALIZF010001395.1:247500-270950 GCA_029948255.1 Telmatactis stephensoni | reverse complement strand
ACATATTGACTAATGGACAACATGAAATCCTGGAAAGTGTTTCTTGCTATTTATTTGGATGACAAAAGAAGACCAAAGCTGCAAGAATGCCAAAAAAGAACACAGCAGTCTTAAGTAATATACTTATATAAAATGCAGAAATTTCAAAACCGAATTATGATATTCATATATTATTATAACTTTATAGGGCATTGTGGCACATTCTGCGGGCTAAAATGAGAAAATAGATTTTAGCCCGCTGGCGTCAGCCAATAAGAAATGGGGAAAATAATCATTTTAGCCAATGAAATGAGGGAAACCACTCAAATGCCAACAAGCTTGGCGCCGTTTTCAAGCTTGCATAGTCTCAAGTTGTGTTTACAAAATCAAGGAAAAATGGCAGAAGAATTGATAGAAGAACAAAAAAATCAGTCGTCAGTACTCGGGAAGAAGATTTAAACAAGCTTGAAGAGCAGTCGGTTCCGAAAAATACTAAAAATCAAACTTTATGGGGACTCGGAAAAAATTCAGAGTGGTGTTCAAAGAGACGAATTGATTGCGACGTAAACACTGTATGTCCAATGGAGTTGAATAATATTCTACGCCGTTTTTACGCCGAAGTTAAGTCAAACAAGAAAACAGAACTTACACTAAGTGCCTTAACTGGCATTAAGACCTGCTTAGTAGGCCATTTACAACATCGAGTGAAGTTGAAAGTGGATCACTGAAGCAACGCCATTCTCATTCATGGCGCCGAAGTCAATGTAAGTCTTTCAAATGAGACAAGTTCCCTTCAAGCATTTATGCCCAACTGCCAGTTTAATTATTGTCAGAAACACATAAGGGGTTGAAACGTGTAACTACAATACATTTCTTTGGTTCCGTGCTCCGGAATATTCAAATGAGCAAAACAAGCGTTTTATGACCATATTTGGTAATGATATGACCTTCAAAAATGGCGGAACAATTTCCCCATCTACATGTTGCTCACTTTTCAGCCGCTTATAGTGATCAAATCATGTTCCAAACGAAACAGAATTTTATTTCAAGGCAACTGACTAAATTGTGAAGACTCGGAGCCCGTGCCAGGCAATTTTCTGGTAAGGAAACGCTTGAATCGTAACCTTGAATGTAAAGTAATTTTACAGAGATTTTATACTTGTAAATAGACAGTCATTATTTAAAAAATTCAAATAAATAGAAGTGCTTAGGTAGAATCTAAATACGTTGTTTATTTATTTGTTCTGAATGTGGTTTAAAGTAGCTGAAAGAGCGATAAAATGCTTTGTAAATCCACTTACCGTGTTTGCCTTGAGAACTCAACATTTGATTGTAAACTTTCTTTTCACAGTACGAAGTTGCACTTTAGGATGTCCAAAGTCATAAAAAAATGCAAATTATACTTTAATAATGACCAAAAAACTACAAATAAATGCTACAAAATATATTTTTGGCCAAATTTCATTTTCCAAATATGGTCAAAAAGTGCCTTTACTCATTTGCATAATTTGAATATTCCGGAGCATGGAACCCGTGTTACACGTTTCAACTCCCTTATGTGTTTCTGTTATTGTACATTAACTTCTCAAAATGACTATATTTTAAGTTTGCATTTTTGCACTATTTTACCATTTCACCTTTATGGTATAAACATATTTCGAGAAAAACTATTTTTGTCCAAGACTCATTTGTCAACTCGGCAAGTAAATTTATGAAACTGAACACTGACGTGCAGTCGTTTTTTTAGAATATGTAGTCGTTTATTCGTTTTGTAAATGCCCTATAAAGTTATAATAATAGTAATAGAGTTGATGTTCTTGGGCGTAAATGTGTTTTTGGCCCTTCCCTTCCTTTCTCGCTTCGCTCGGGCTAAAATGAGCCTGAGTCAGGCCAAAAACACATTTACACCCTCGAACATCAACTCTATTGTTATATTACTATACTAAGAAAGTGATTGTATTAATTTAGCAGCCATTAAAGTGCTTGCCCTAGCTAGCTATGCAAACTAAATAAACTCGACGGATATGCGAATAATGTTGTTGATATTTTTGGCCCTTGAAACACTCTTTAGCGTATTTAGCACTAATATACCTATGACAGTACAAATATGCCTTTGGAATATTAGTATTTAAAGTCCCGTGTGTATTAATCTATCAATTGTAAAACAATACATTCTTTTAGATCTTAAATTAGCAAGGACGCGTCAGTCGGAGTCGAACAGACAAGATAAACATCAAGACATATTGACTAACGGACACCATGAAAACCAGAAAGTGCGGAAAAGTTTCTTGCTATTTATTTCGATTATAGTAAAAGGAAGAAGAGTGCAAATTTCCATGGTTCCCATGCCAGTTTTAAGTGATATACTTATATAAAATGCAGAAATTTCAATACCGAATTATGATATTAAGATATTAGTATACTAAGAAAGCGCTTGCCTTCTGTTTTTGTTGAGGATTACTTTCTAAAGCTATGCAAAGAATGCGGTTTATCTTTTTAAAGTTTTTAAATACTATCATCCCTAAAGTAATTACAATTCAGGTCGCGATAGACCTGTATGGTGGCCCATCACTGCCATTCATATTTTTACGCAAAAGTAAAAAAAAAAAAAAATTTTTAAAGTAAAAAATAATTTCATTTCATTTTGAAATGAAAGATAAACGATTTTCTTTAAAAAAATAAAAGTTATTAACAATTATTTTGATTTGCAGTTATAAATTAAACGTGAATCAATCTCAAAATCGTTTCAACGGTATGAGTAAAATCAAAATGGTTTTAAAATCTATTTCATAACTTAATGTCAAAACGAAGTGAATTTGAATTTGATTTACAAACAAACTTTAAGTTGACTTATATTTCAGCAAAAAAAGTTGTGTTGAAGTTGAAATCATTTAAAAGATTTAGCAGCCCATCGCTGCCATAGTATCCCAGCATGCTATGCGATCAAAGAGGTGCCCTAGAAACGAGGCTGCGGATAGGAGAATGGCCTGGGAACAAGTTATGTTTTCAAAATGGTGGCGGCCATGGATCGCGATTCGTGGAAGGAAGACGATAATCTGCAGGACGATCTTACAAAATACGTTAGTCAAATGTTTAAATGTGAGGAAATACTGAACTTTGTGCAGAGAGACAATCAAAATTATAATTGGAGGATTCGATCACTTGACAGAAGGCTGCGATATTTCGATATTTTTTACAGTGACACCAGGGTCACAGTCGACGATGTAAAGGAGGCAGTGAAAAAGGAATTAGATGGTCCTGGACAACTGCTGAGCTATCGCACGATGCAGCAAAAAGTTCGCCAAGAGCATGGCTTAAATGTTCCACGAGCCCTTGTACATGCAACCATGTGTGAATTGGATCCAGATGGCCTCGACGAAAGAAGAAGAAACAGAAGGGTCACTTTACAACAAAGGGTCCTAATTTTGTCCATTCTTTAGATGGACATGACAAACTTATGGGATACCAGAACAGTACATATCCCCTTGCAATTTATGGCTGTATGGATACAGCAAGCAGGAAGCTGCTTTGGTTGCGAATCTGGGTATCTAATTCAAATCCCCTGAATGTTGGTCGGTGGTACCTGGAATATTTGTACCAGACTAAACGAATTGCTGCCTATTTACGTATTGACAAAGGCACAGAAATTGGTGTAATATCAACTATGCATGCTTTCTTAAGGAGCCATCATGGTGACCTTGATGACCCATGTGAATCTGTTATTTATGGTCCATCAACTTCAAATCAGGTGAGAAATTATTTTTTTGAACATTTTTTTATGATAACATGTAATTGTCAAATTCATTTCACACAAATATGCATGGGGTCTTTGTGCATGCACCGCAAACCTTTGTTCAGGCTTTTGTTCTTGGTTAGCTTTGTTCTATTGTATAACTTAGAGTCTTTTGTTGTTTCCATTGAATTACGTATACTGTGACTGGTACATTCAGAAGGAAACCAAATATGGAATCCTTGTCTTCAAAAATGTTTGTATTCATATTTAAACCTACTGAGAGGTCAATATTAACAGGAGCTGTCAGGTATTCCAAATAATAAATTTACTTGGATGCTTCAATGGAAAGAAGCTACCAGTAATAGACTAACAGAAGCTGGAAGTCTTGATCACAAATCACCCTTGCCAATGGTTATCAATCTATTAATTTTTTTTTTCAATATCAGTAGAAAATCTTAGAGCTCAAAATATCAAAACATCAAAATAATTAGCAAGTGTAGAAAGTAGACTTGATTTTTCACTCTGCCACCCAGAGCAGAAACCTCTTTTCACTTCATGTTTTAAAGTGGGATGTGATAAATAAATGAACTTAGCTTAGAAACTTCATTGAATAATTCTTCAAGAATCTTACTACGGAAATCACCCGACTGTAAGCACCGCCGATTGATCGTGTTTTGAATTTGGGCTGACTCGTGTGACCATTTGGAGTGCTCCAACTGGTGATGTTTCATCAAAGAACAGTAGCAGGAAGCAAAACGTCACCAGTTAGAGTGCTCCAAAGGTCACGTGAGTCAACCGAAATTCAAAACATGATTGAATGATTGATCAGTGGTGCTAACAGTGTAGTAATATTAATTTTAGTAGTATTAAATTGCTTAAGCATCTCAATGACAGAAAGGCTTTTAGGATACACTGGCTTATCATCTGAAGCATGTGTGGGATCAATAGGAGTGCTGTTTAATTTTCTTGTCATTTGCCTTTTCTTAGCTTCTGGTTCTTTTGGGGGTTCTTCAGGGGCCTTTGGTTTGTTTGTAGAGATGTTCTCGTGGTGCTCAACAAATCTAACAAAAATGACTTTTGTTTTGGGAAGCTGATCAAGTGATGAGCAAGAAGGACCCTGTTCACCAATTTGAAAGTAACACTTACATGCTTCTTTCATGTTGTCGAGCGTCAACTTGTCGAACTCGTAAGGGACAAACTCTTGTGCGCCCATTCTGGCATATTTCTGAGCTTTACCGGATACTTCAGAGCTCAATCTCTGCACAGTCATAGCCTCTTTTTCGATGATACTATTCTTTGACTTTCCACTTCTTTTCTGTGCCATTGTCTTCTCAAAATTTTTCCACTGTTTTTGCACCGCCGCCATGTTAATACACACACGTGTAATTGGTGCCCAGTTTCTAGCTTCTTTTTGATCATGTAGCATGCTGGGATACTATGGCAGTGATGGGCTGCTAAATTTTTAAAATGATTTCAACTTCAGAACGACTGTCAAGTGATCGAATGCTCCAATTATAATTTTGATTGTCTCTCTGCACAAAGTTCAGTATTTCCTCACGTTTAAACATTTGACTAACGTATTTTGTAAGATCGTCCCGCAGATTATCGTCTTCCTTCCATGAATTGCGATCCATGGCTGCTGCCATTTTGAAAACGTAACTTGTTCCCAGGCCATTCTCCTATCCGCAGCCTCGTTTCTAGGGCACCTCTTTTGATCGCATAGCATGCTGGGATACTATGGCAGTGATGGGCTGCTAAATTTTTTAAATGATTTCAACTTCCGAATGACTTTTTGCTGAAATATTTTGAAGTCAACTTAAAGTTTGTTTGTAAATCAAATTCAAATTCACTTTGTTTTGACATTAAGTTACGAAATAGATTTTAAAAACCATTTTGATTTTACTCATACCATTGAAACAATTTTGAGATTGATTCATGTCTAATTTATAACTGCATTAATTTATGAATGGCAGCGATGGGCCACCATAGACCTGTACACTGAATTATTCTGGGATATAAATAAGCATTGAAATCTGTACAATAAAAAACGTTTTGAAAATTGTTTATCCGTTATTTTTGGTTGGACTTTCTACTGATCACTTGATAAAATTGCTGTTATATGATGACTTTCCAAGGTTATATCTATAGTTTCGTTCACATTATGATTGTTATGAACGCTCTGTAATTTTGGCAAGTTAAGGACGTTCGCGGGCATTGTTCACGCGCACTTTAACTGCGCACGCTAGCGCGCGCTACCTCGACTAAATCCAAGATGGCGGCCTAAAAGAATTTTTTTCGGTAACGACTTTTTTGATTTTTTTAAAATGAAAATTATTTAAAAAAAGAAAAAAAGTTAAAAAAAGGAATTTTACTGAGGAAAAAAAATCGTTCAGGTTGAAAAACTGCAGAAAAAAGGATGGAAAAGATTCTACTAGATCCAGTCTCCTCTCGGTATTCAAGATGGCGGCCAAATTTGCAAACTTTGCGGCTCTTACGGCTCAATATCTCGGAAACGAATACGGTGACCCCCACTTTTTATTTCAATGTTTGACAAAGAATTACATAGGCTGTTAATATTCTAAATTTGAGAAAAATATTATGGTAAAATCATAATAAAAACACGGATTTCCGTGACAAGTTTGAGCGAAGTCGCGGCAAAAGCATCGCTCATGACTGTCAATTCGAATTAAAAACAACAGCTATTTTTTAAGTATTTACAAATATTTTCACATAATATTATTCCATGGATTATTGAGTGGTCGTGTAAATAAACATTGAGCAATCCATTTAGTTTTTCTACAAAAAAATTACTTCTATGCTCGACTCGTATAGATTGGCGCGCAAGCGATCTTCTACGAGAAAGTGGGTGCACTTTGATGTCACCTCACTCCTCAACGAGCACGGTGACCCCCATTTTTTATTTGCTCTTTGGACTTCTATGATGACATTATCTCACCATGCGAAGTATGAAGGAAAAAACATGGTAAACTTTTTTTCCCGCGAACGTCCTTAAGCTAGTAGTGAGTAAATACTGGAATTTACGCCAGACTTTTTAAAAGTTTTACTTTTGTTTCTAGACTTTGACCTTTGCTTAGTTACTACATTTTTCCTGTCGGTGATGTCGGCCGGGGCTGGTTTGACAAGCTGTTATCACTAACACTGATATCCACAAACAATATTGTTTGGCTTAAGTTTCACAATGTTTCACGATAAATTCGCAGTATCTCAACAAATGCCCTTTGGGAAAACGCTCGACATCTTTTAGTGTGGCTATACCGCGAATGGTGTGTGCATTTGTAAGCAATTTGAGCGTATTTAAAGACGTAGAATCCATATCTCGGGTACTAAAACTGCTCCTGATGAGGTTGAAATTAAAATGGACGTTGAACTCACCATGTTGTAGCTTTTCCATCACATGACTCATGTAGCTCATTGACTACGCATGCGTGGATGTTTCCCGATCAAGACGACAACATGCATGCATGGACATTTTGACGACCAAGACCACAAATAACATAACAATAACAATAGTGAATTTTTAACATGGGGGTGGGAAGCCCATGTAACAAGGAACAGCAGTACAGCCTTGTACTTGGAAGATAAGCAATTGTTTATGCTGCCACTGCTCGGTATATATGTTATGACCTTGCTCTGGCTAGTGGACAATGTTTAATTACAATGAAGACCCATGAAGATATTCTTGGGTCATTAAATGGATTTTAATTAGCTTGATTAGTAGTGAAGGCTAAATGAATGACTCAAAAGGACCTCATTGAATATACATATGAATATCTGATATGAATATTTAATATTCATAGCCATTTTCAACATGATTATTTTGATTGGTTTCAGCCAAGTCTCCTCGCCATATTACATCTTAATTTTCAATATATATGTACTGTATATTTAAATTATAAATATATTGTAATGTATTTCTATTTGTATGAAATGGCAAATAAACTTGAACTTGAACTTGAACTTGAATTAGGGTCCTTATGAGCCATCCTATTTAGCCTAGTCCACCACCTGCATGGTTAAAAAAAAAACAGTTGACTACATTGTGTCCTCTGAAACACTAGTGTTTGCTTGTATGGCCATTACAGTTTCTATTTTGGTGTACATTGAAAAATTGTTAGTATAGCGATAATGCAAAAAAATATTCTTTTTAGCCAAGGTGAAGAAAACGTTTGGTAACTTAGTTGTAATGGTAACGTTTACCCTCGAAACCAATATCAAATACAAGGGAGAAAGCAAATCTTAATTTTCTTAACAGCATTACAACTTGTTTTCAGGTAATAACTTGATTTGTAGAGGAAAGATTAAGCTGTAAGAAATTGTAAATGGTATGACATAACTATGCATTTTGGATTATTTTCCTGCACCATACAGTAATCATAAAACCCCGCAAAAAAGAACCAAGATTTTTCCAAGTCAGACTGAACAGGTTCCCATGTAAATGGTGCTAAACATGAAATCAGTCTGTCTAGGTTCTTAGGGCCTGTTTACATGTAGATACTATTAGTAGGGTAACCCTCCTCTATTGTTTTTCGTGGTTGTGTTTACATGTCAGGGTAACCATAGGGGTTTACTTGAGCCATGTAAATGCTCAAGGTAGGGTGACCCTAGGGGGAGGGCTATGTCAAATTACATCAATTGACCACAAAATGATGGCCTTGATAATGTCTTTGAGCTATTAGACTCGATAATAATAGGCCACAGCACTGAAAAACCAAGGATGCTAACGAGAGGAAAACTGAATGTCACCAAAAGAGATCGCTTTCCCGCCATTTTGTTGTTTACAAAGCTTAGCAACTGAGCCATGATGCTAGCCCCATCCCTGGGGTGACCCTTTCTTGTCGAGTTTGAATGTAAGGGAGGGCTATGTTTTGACCCTTCCAGTAGGGTGACCCTCCTAGGAGGGTGACCCTATCTCCATGTTACCAGGAATTTAATCAGGAAGTGAAAATAAACATCTTTGGCCACTACTTGTGGGTTTCCTATGGAAATATTCCCATAGTTCTGTACGGGAATGCATTCGCCATCAGTCATTGTCAGTTGGCTTTTAGTTGTGGAAAGTTTTCAAGAAGACTTAAAAAGTACTGAAACATTTCATAGACAGAAGTCCTTTTTGTTACTATCTGAAGCTTATTGGCAATCATTGGCCATGGCTACATATTGAAACCTTTTTCACAAGTGTTAATTTACGAGTGCAACAATTGGCACAGTCCTTGTTCACACATTTGAATTGTGTTTGTTGGTCTTCTGAAGGACATAAAGTATCAGAGATAACATCTGAAAAATGTGAGTAAATAGTAGACCTTTTTGCCGTAACACTATTTTCCAACTCCGTGTATCTTGAAACAAAGAACTGCATCAAAGAATTAACTTCTTGTTTGAAATAAAACTTCCCTATTTGTCTTCCAATCAAGAAGACATTAATAGACGACTTTCAAAAATGGCGGCCTAGTACATGAGAATGAGGCCACAAAGGCCTTGTTACCAGAAAATAAGCGTGGCGACACTTCTGTTGCTATCAAAGACGATGTGTTCCTTTTCCTTTTAAAATACCATTTTATGTGCATTTTACAGGATAATTTTTATATATTTAGAATCATTTGATGAGATGTTGATTTTGGAAGCCTTTCTGGCCTCGTTATGGTGAACAATGAGCCCTCCATTTTTGAAAGTCGTCTATATGGCTCCAAGTTCTGTTGCTCGGAGCCTTATTTTTCTTCGATATTCCATACATCGTTTCAATACCATATTAATCTTCACATGATAATGAAGGCAGCAGGAATTTCTATCCTTTGATCTAGCTGGAATAACAAAAAACGGTTTACACGATTTCCTCTGACCCATTTTTACATCCGGGTAGAGTTCTTTAAAATCACGATAAACTTGATAACCCAACAAATGTTTATTATCTTTGTTTGGCAATTAGTTTTTTTGGCTTTTGTTCACTTGACAAAGATATTACCTTAAGTGTAAAAAAGACGGAATAGTCTCCCCAAGGTTTGGATTTTTGTTCATTAATGTATTCAATTTTTGAAATGACTCTTTAAAAATTAAAGTGTAATCAAATAATATATTTTTCTTTTCTTTTTTTGTAAAGTTGAAAACTGCTTGAAGCTAGCACTACATTAAATATTTAAATATTTTAAGTTAAATGTATAAATACTCTTACTTAAATTATAAAAATTTATGTTTTGATATAAAGCATCAAAGTATCTCATAAATAAATAAATTAATAAATATATTGAAATAGATAAAAATATCACTACTGTAATTGATTGGAATGTGTGATGAATGGGTGTTAGAGTGCAAACACTAACTGGGCAACTTAAATAGTGCTAACTAATTTAACTAAAGGGGACAATCCACGAGTTACTTCGCCATTGGCGGATTGATTGGGGTTAAAAAATTGTGCCTCGAATAATTCAAAATCTGTCTATACGAATTTCTCCAAAATTCGTATGCTGCTAGGCAAAGTCCTATATATTAATGTCTTGTGTGTCATTTTAAAAGGTTAGGTCGAAAAATGCGTAAAATTGCTTGGAATCTACACGGTGACGTCATCGTTTCGTCGCTATGGTAACCCTGATGTAAACAAAATACACACCAATAAAAATTTCAGTCTTTATGTAGTAAGTGGACGAAAGGTCATAACTGTGGGTGCTTTCATGTAAGAACTACAGCCGTTTCAAGTTGACTGGTAGAGCACTAGAAAAAATTGTAGGAAGCCTCCTTAAGGATCAGTAGATTTTTGAGGTGGGGTGGGGTGGTAGTAGATGCAATGTTCGTCAGAAATGTTGGAAACGATCTCTAAAAGGTACTTGAGTTTTGTCGACATTGGCGGGGCAGTTCACGATATTACAGTGTGACTCGTAAAAGACACACAGGAGTATTAGTTGGCTAGTCAACTAATAACCTATATCAGTGTATTTTCCGCCGGAGTAACGCAATTTAGCGCGCCTTTTTTATATAGGGAAGCCAAAATATAAGTGAATATTTCATAAAGCCGTATCGCTATTAGGCTAGTTACGGACTAACAAATATACAGGTTATTAGTCGAGTATTTCAGTGAGCCAGTCACGCTGTAATTTGGCGAGCTTTACGGCTAGCCTAAATCTGCCGAATAATAAACTGGCAAGTGACGGGTAAAATGTCACATCATGACATGCTAGTCGCCTAATAAATTATTTGCCGTTGTTATTGCAAATTTTTGACTTGGACGGCGAACGCGTGACATGGCAATGGAAAGCCATTGTTACTGACTCAATATGGTCTCATGCTTTTCACGTTCTATCGAGTTCTTTGTGAAATTGTATGTTCAAAGGTGGAAAAAATATTTGACGTCGCAGCTATTTATCTCCAGTTCCAAGTACGGTTTTGTAAAATATAGAGCGATAGGGTGCGAATTGCGAAGAAGAACTAATGCAATCTTTACTTACTCTTTGTTCCTTTGTTGTTGACGTTGTTCGAGTCGTTTGCAACTGTGTATTGTTGTTGTTGTCGACTAGTGGATCTATCCACAGTGCAAATCCGTTTGTTGCCATTGCGTAGGCCTGAGCCAACTGAGCCGAGGTATAAACCCAGAATTTTTTGTTCTTCATTCCAAAATACCCAATGTCGTAGTTCAAATCAGCCTTTATGTGTGGTAATTCTTTTTCCACCGCTTGTCGAAATCCATCGAGGGTCTCAGTTAGAGGAAAATTTTTAAGATTACTAGTTTTATAACTACTCTTTTTCTTCTGATCTATGACTCTCAGCTCAACAGTGAGTTGTTGCACTTCGTCGTCTGCCATTTTTCTGACGAAAACTAATTGTCGTAAGCAGCGCGCGTGGTAAGGTGACAAATTCATTTGCAAAATATCCAGAAAGTGTGAAAAGACCAATTATAAGTGATAGCTTCGTGTCTCTTGGAATTGTGCTGCGCCGGTATTATACTCCATATAGTTTGGAGTTAAGGCGCTGTTACACTGTGCAATTGTAGCAGAACAAGTTGCAGAACAAGTTGCAGAGAAAATTATGGCGCTGTTACACTGTGCAATTTTCCCCAGCAGACTGGCCAAAAATATTGCAAGTTGCTAGGGAAAATTGCACAGTGTAACAGCGCCATAATTTTCTCTGCAACTTGTTTTGAAACGCCATTGCAAGACATGGGAAAATTGCACAGTGTAACAGCGCCTTTACCGCACAGTGCATTACATGAAAACAGTAGTGTCTCTAACAAATGAAGGCAGTCCGTAAGCTAAAGGCTTAAGATAAAATTCCATAAAAGCCGTCAGATTCTCAATGGCTGTGCCACAGCATGATGTTATCAGCCTAACAGGGTTATTGTCCTTATGTGTTTTTACATTACCAAATGCTGTTCCTGGTCTTGCTTGCTCGTTGACAACCCACCTAGCAATATCTTCGGTGTTCTGTTTTTTCTTAAGCCACTTAGATGCCCAGGTCTTAACTTTGTCTAAATGGAGGTCAGTAGGATCTTGTTCTGACCTTATGTAATGTAGTGAGTTGTTCAACTGCTCATCCATTTTAGTAATGTAGTCCTTCTTTTCCATGATGACAAATCTCGATCCCTTATCTTGTATTCTTATAACCCTGTTACTGTCAGCTTTCAGTTCTTTTAATGCAGATCTTTTTGCCTGGGTCAGATTATCTTTGGTGACCTTCAAATTGTTAGGATTAAAAAGTTCTCTTTTAACGGCGTCCAGGAATACCTCTATCTGTGGGATGCTTGACTTAGGCAGGTTCCAATTCCTTTCTTTGCCAGGTACTTGGGGGTACAAAGCTTGTTCTTCTTTGTCTGCTGCCTGGTTATCATCTTGTTCTTGTTCGGCTCCCTTCCCATGGTGGTACGCTGTAAGTCTGATCCTTCTCTCGAACCTTTTCCAGTCATCAGTCATTTTCATCCAGTTGACATCTTTGGGGGCTGGGCAGAATTTAGGTCCCTTTCTCAGCACCAGTTTTTGCTCCTCTGTTAACAATACATTTGATAAATTTATTGGACCTAACTTATTATATGCATTAGTATGATCACTTTCCCCATTCTCGTGAGTAGCGTCGTTACAACTTGACGCACCACTCCTCCTCCTATATATATATATGAGCATTAAGTGCATGAATATCCAAACCTCATACTAGATGCTAGTGGAACATGTGGAGTATAAATACTAGAGGGGTACTTAGATGAAGGAACTCTAAAAACAATGAAGAGTTGTCTCAGTACTAGAGGCAATGCACCTTCATGTAAGCAGCCCCTAATCCTACTAAATAAACCTTAAAACTTGATTGCGCTGTCATTTTGAATGCGCCGATAAGTCACAGTAAGACTCAGGTTTATGACCGATTTTTTTGGATTGCTCTAACACTGAAATTTAGATTTACTAAGCAACTGGCTCAATTTCTTATTAGAACTACATTAGCAAGTAGACATCTACTGATTGCATAAAACTTCTACATTTTTCATTCCACTGATAGTCATGACTGCGTGAATGGCATTGAATCAGGGAAAAGTGATTTTATTTAACCAAATATAATGTGACTATTTAGATGTTACTAGGTGACAAAGAACAAAAGAAACCAAAAGGTCTACTATTAACTTTTGGTTTATCATTTTTCACAGGTCAAATTAAAGCACTCAAATGTTCCCACAACTTATATGCAAAACTGTTTTATGAAGGGAATGTGACTCAAGGGCACTCAGGCCTGTAGCCCATTGGAAATACGACAGTAAAAATATGGAGAGTACATTATGATGTGTTGATTGAATAGCCTTGCTAACTACTCATAAACTGGCAACGACTTACAACTGTTTTTTTAACTTTTGTTGAATTGTTGACATATTTATTGAGATGGCCATTAATTTTGTTGATGCACCATTGCCATATTTTGTTTTTTTTCGTCGTCAGCTGTGTGATAATAATGGAAAAAGGTGTTTTTGAGGTAATCTCGAACAAGAGAGTTCAGGGGCCTCTTGCCTCTTCCTCCATTATAGGAGCAGTTGATCAGATCCATTTTATTTGGATAAAGCAGCTTCAAAAGCTGGACAGGGAAGTCTAGCTTCTTCAGTGAACTATACAAGTTGTGAACCAGTTGTTCATCTGGAAACTGTTTTGGCCATTGATGGGGACCAGAACTTGACAGGGTGGTTGGGGTATTACTGCGGCTGCTATCCAGTTCTGATGTTACGCATGAGAGGGATGTGGCAGATGTTGAAGGTGGAGGAAGATCAAGTGAACTTGATGAAAAGTTAAAAGTTGGTGTCAATGGAAGTTCAAAAGAATGGTCAGTATTAGCATTATGATTATCCATGACAGTGCTAGTGGGAAAAGAAAAGGGAAAAGGTAAAGATGAAATTAGTTGTGGAAATGATGATTGTGTGGTGTTAGAAGTGCTATTGGCTTGTGTTGAGTGTAGAAGGTCCTGTATGCTTGGAAGTGATGAGTGAGCGGATTGTTATGATTTTACTGATATTAGCTTGGTTATGTGATTCTGGTTTTCAATGATGTTGTTTTGATTTTCAATTATTATATTTTGATTAGCCATAATGATGTTTTGGCTAGAGTGAAGTTGTGATATATGTTAAGTTAGTGTTTCCAGTGTTATTTTGATTTCACTAACTGAATGACATACGGCACCATCGATATCAGTACTTTGACTTTGAACAACAAGCTTGGGTGCATTTGGCGCCACAGATGAACAGAATGAGGCTGTTGATTCTTCTATCTCTTCTTCGTTGTAGTGAAAAGGGCCATCACTTATGGACTGAAGGACTTTATGTTCAAGCGGAAGAAGGCTTAGCTCGGTATCTCAAGGAAAGAAGAAAAACAAAACAAAACTAAGGGACCAATCATTAATTTATGAAGGGGGGGGGGATCAATCATAGGGGGTCAGTTGTATTTTTTTAGATGACAGCGGTTGGTCATTATTGAATTATAAAATGAGAGGGGGTGGGTTAAGTTTTATAATTATAAGGAGCCCCATGAAGGCAGACAAATGGTTACTGTTTTTGGCACCAAAGGCTTTATGCACAAATCCCAAGACTATTTGCACAAATTCGAAAAACATGTAATTTTAGTAAGAATTAACTGGATTAATCGAAGGGACTTCTAATTTGATAGATGAGAGGCTGTTAACAGTATCTTGAAGTATGTTGTTCGATCATCATGGACATCATTTTGCCTAAATAATACTATTCTTAATGTTTCTTTTCCTCAACAACAACAATTAAAAAGTACTAGATAACAATACAGGTTAATGAGAAGTAGTTAAAAAAATGGATATGAAGACTTCTAAATAGATGACTTCGAATTTGATTGCTTGCCGATTCACCATAGTCTGTGTACAGTCTTCCCCCCTCCCCAATGGGCGAAAATCGGCTGAACATAAGCTTACTTTTTCTTTGAGAAAAGTTTTTTCATAGCCTTTAAATCGTAGATCCTTTGCTTGATTATAGCCCGATTTTGACCTTTTAGTTTTGACAACTTGAAATAAACAATGGCGTTTCAGATCTGTCATTCCCTTCCAATCTTCTTTTCTGTTAATTATTTTCAACAGTTATTGCTATTAAGTTCCAGACACATAAATATGTTCTTTCTGGACGTTTAAAGCACAGTAAACTCTGTTTTAAGGCTGGAAAAGTATCAGTTTATTTTCAAGTGTATAGGGTGTGAAACACACTTTTGTCATGAAATCTACAAGTACCGCCGAATATTATCGGAGTGAAAGCTTCTCCAAATTCTCTTTTATAGCTTTTCTTATTCAGAGCGATAATTTTCATAATTTGCTTGAATATAAATTTTTTTAACCAAACTCTCTAGGTCCGAACTCATTACTTTAGTTTCAATTACAACTTCAATCACGCTTGCACCTTGTTTCTTGTTCGATAGTCCAGATAAAGACAAGGGTGCTTTCCATTTGTCAAAAAAATCCGGTAACATCGATTATTAGAAACTAAATGGCCGGATCATTCACTTTTCTCCCTCTTCCCCCCTTTCATAAATAATGACCGTAAAGTGAGTGTCAGCAAACTTTGAATATAAAATAACCGAGGTTTGATCTGCAAGTCTGATCTGCACATTCTCAAGGGATGCTTCTTTGTGAAGGAGGTCGATGAGCATGTATAGGGCAAGCTGGCATCTGTTGTTAGCTCAGTTGTTTAAGGCGTTGTGCCACCCCTTGATGTCACTGTTTGTGCGTATCGCTCTGTTGTAGACACTCCAGGCACTGGTGGGCCACATGGACTGACTGTCAATCCATGTTGAATCCACATAATCGGCCAGTCATTTCAGTAGTCCTGTTGCTGCTTTGGTTTTCAGGCGTCTCCATTATGTTGGAACTTCCTCAGCAAGTATAAATGGCAAGGCCATTATCTGTCGGAGGTATTGGTGGGCCCTGCTGTCCTCTTTGTACGCTTTCTGGAGGCCAGTTTCTTGGATCATTTATCAGAAATAAAATCTGAATAAGAGTATATACCACAGCTTTCCATTGTAAATTTGTTACATCTATGCATGCATGGCATTGTTCATTAAAAAGTTTAATACTTAAGCCTGTTTCATAGTACTACAAACCTGTATCCAATGGAAGGAACAGCCAACCTCAGCTACGTCTGGCAATAACTCTGGCAACGTTGGCCATAGTGCCTTCTCAAACTGTCACATTGGAGTCTGTTGGAAGAATTTCCATCACTTTCTGGAACACCTAAAAATTGAATAAGAGCAAAACAATGAACTTTTAACTATTCAGCATTCCATCACTTTGTTTTCCATGCACCCAACTTTTCATTCAATTTTTTACTCATACACTCACATCCTTTACCTTTTTATCTTTTGTTTTTCTTCCCAACATGATGACAAACAGAAGTGGTACCTGCTTCACACTGTCCGCTCCCCCACGGACAAAAGCATTAATTGTTAGCAGTTGCTTGAAGGGCTGTCTGACAAGCTTGAAGGTGCCATCAATGTACTAAGTCTTAGACCTTGCAAGGTACTTGAGTTGCTTATCAGAAGCAAATAGCAGGTGACGGTGGTTGTAAACTTCAACATCAGCCCGTAGGAAGCCCTCTGGGATGAACCCTTGTGACAATTTTTTGAGAAGTTTCTCAATTTTTGACTCATTTTAACTTTTTATCAAAAACCCTTGTATTCTGGGTTTTTCACTTTGTTAGAATTTCATCATTTAAAAAAAAACTGCTTCTGAAATGGTTATCAAAAATGACATGTTCTTAGCAATTTTTTCCCTTGAGTTAATCATAGCAATAAGCAGAATTACAAAAAGAGCAAATTTATGCTAGAATTGAAATCCACGTATGACAAGAAAATAAATAAATACCTAAACAACTTTTTCAAAAATCTTAATAAATCACAATTTTCAAGGTGGCAAAAATCAGTTCTTTTGTATTATTTAAATATATGCTATTACCAAAAAAGAATAGATTAATGTGTTTTTGGTTTTGACAATAAAATTTCCACTCCTGTGACAATTCAATTAACCTGGAGTTTGCATTTTTTCGAAGTTTGATAAATGCTATTATGCAGTACATAAAAAAATAGGAAATTGAGGGATTTTCGATTAAGTTTAACTTACAGAACCACCTAATTTCATAAATTTATGAAATCAGTGCAAGTCCAGGTTGATTTCATAAATTTATGAAGCCAGTCCAAGTCCAGGTTGATTTCATAAATTTATGAAGCCAGTCCAAGTCCTGGTTGATTTCATAAATTCATGAAGCCAGTCCAAGTCCAGGTTGATTTCATAAATTTATGAAGCCAGTCCAAGTCCTGGTTGATTTCATAAATTTCATAACTATACTTCTTTAAAATGCCCTGATATATAACAAACCAGCCTTTTTGAGAGCACGATGAAAATTGTTTATGTCTTCGGATTAGACAACATATTTTCCAAGATATAAAGGTTTCGTATCTAAAACTGCAATTCTAATGTTATTAAAGAAGCCATTGTTAAATAAAATACTGGGATATTTCCATTCTATTTACCATTTTCATGCCGATACATGTTGTGGCTTTTGTTCAAACTAAAAAACTACTGGAATTCTCTATGGCATCCCTATATTTTAAAGTCATCTCATCATTTGCACTTTAATGAGAAATCTTGGAAAATATGTAGTAAAACCAGCGAATATTCCAAAGGAATCACTGTTCAGAAAATTGCAATGCACTATTTGACTTGTGGCGTTTGAAGGTGGTATGAAGGGGGAACCTCTGCCTCAAGGCTATCCAGTCTTCTCCAGTGTGGCGAAGGAAGGCAACACACAACCAACTGCTTCTTCGTAATACGTTCTGATTTGTGTTTCATTTCCTTTAGCGACAACCCTTTTGACGTTACATCTTTCAACAAAGAAAGTTTTGTCTGGTCACTCAGCCCTTGAAAGTGCATGCCAAGCTGTTGAATGAGGAAAGTGAAACCACTATTGATTAAAGTCACAATGAATATTCCATATTTAAAATGTAGGGACAACAGTGATTCTTCATTGGTGATTAATGACATGAAGGATACATATTTAGTTGTTTCATTAATTCGTTATTTTGTGGTGTCCTCCGTCATTGGCATTCATTTAGAAATGAACGTGCTCTTGAAGCAAGTAAATGTGCTGTCTTTCAATTATTGTAAGGAGGAATTGTATTGTTGCATGTAGCCTTGTAGAAAACCAATGAATGCCAGTTCTTCTAACCCATGAACACATCATATTTCCACTGCATAATGAATCTCAGAGTATAAATAAGCCTACTCAATCTAGGAGTGGTCACTTCAAGATATGCTGGAACAACGTGAACTTTCACGACCCACCCACCTCCCCTGGTGACAGTTGATGCCTATGCACTAGTTTCGAGTTTTGAGCTTCTGGTGTTTTTGCAACAAATTCTTGTCAATTAAATAACAAATTTCAGCTGTGTAGTACACAGGCTATTGACAAATAAACAAAAATCCCAAATGACGTCATCTCATTTGTATTCAAACCTAAATATTTCGAAAAATATGGATTCAAATGAAATGAAATAAAAATAACTTGTGCCAAATAGATTTTTTTGTCATATCCTCTTGCCATGTTTCGAGGGGAACTTCAACACTTGATTGCAAAACGTCAATCATCTTCAGGGGAAATGAAGAGGCTACCTTGCTAGATTGTTTTCACTTCCTCCAATAATGGTTCGTAACCTCTGAAATCTCAGACACATGAAAATATATAATAATTATGTTTAATTCTGTGGAAAAAAGTTGTCAGAGATGTTGAATTTTGTGATCGAACGGTGATTGCACGACCAAAATGGATACTTCCATGTTCAAGCTACCGTGAAAGGCAAACTTTTTACCGTGTTTGTTCAAGCGTGAAACTTGTCAGTTTGTCTAGAAAAGCGGCTGCGTTTGTCGTGCGATCAATTGAAGTTTAGACCTTGCACATGTCAAGTTTGACGGTTGAAACTTACATGTTTTGCCTTTGAGACAACAAGTTTAGAAACGTTTTATATACGTTTTACTCAATCAAGGCCGAAGGCTGTTGTACTTTTAGTAATTTCAGTGAGATTTCATATTTCTCTTGTTCAAGTTTAAGTAGCTCGCTCTTCTTTTTCTTGATATCTTTCTCCGTCTTCATAATGTATCGCTCAAAAGGCGTACTACATTGATCTTCTTCCTCGGATGAACTGAGTTTTGATGCATTTGATGTCGTGGCAGTAAGGTAACTTTTTCGGCGCATACGATCGCGTTACTCAGAGTTCTTTTTCTTGGCGGAGATGCAATACCAGGTGAGTCGAAAACTAATGCCTTGACTGCAATGGCTTTCGTGGGGTTCTTCTCTAAAATTCCTCACAACTGATGCTGAAAATATGCTTGAGAAATATCAACTTCAGTGCCTTGATCCAGTATAACAGTAAGTCTGAAGAGTACTGACTTTGCTAAGTGAGGTATTTCATCTAAATTTTTTTGCTTTAATGCATGATAGGTCATCTTATTTAACTGTTCTTCATTTAAGAAGATAGGCGTTATTCTTTCGTTGGAATAGTACAAGTAAAACACTTTGAGTTGTACCATAGACATCTTTACACAACAATGAGACCTCTTGCAAGTGACTAGAACTTGTGATCCCTCGCTCCTCCCCCTTTCTAGACGTCTATTAACAACTTACCCGGTAACAGTAAAAATTTTATAAGGCACAACTAGTAAGTAAAATATTCTGATATGTTATAGTTTAGAATATTTTAAGATTTTAAGAAAGTTTTTCTGAGGCTAGTAAAGAAATAAAACATATTAGACGTTTCTAAACCTGTTTCTGCAAGGACAAAACTTGAACGTTTGAAGCCGTCAAGCCTGACGTTCAAGGTCCCAACGTTAATTGATCGCGCGACAAACGCGGCTGCTTGTCTAGACAAACTGACAAGCTTCAGGCTTGAACAAACGTGGTAAAAAGTTTGCATTTCATGGTATCTCGTAAATGGTAGTATATAGGTATAAATATTCTTTAAGGAAATGGCAAATACACCAGTTGCAATGGATATCTAGAAGATGGGAGACTATGCGTTTTGGCAATGTAAGACAAAAATAATAGTAACCATAAGCTCCATGCAGTCATGCAATCACCGTTCGACATTTGTTATTTGCCTGGCATTCTCTCTACCACAAACTAGCTCTTTGGATATTATAAAAGAGGACTCAATCTGAATCAACTTGAAAAGATGCTTGCCACTTCTTCATTGCCCGTGTGTGTGTCTCTGCTGCCTCCTTAACGCTAGCAAATAATTCTGGTAGTGAATCTTCTATTTTCTTTCTCTTGCATTGTCTGAAAGCATTCAAAAAGTAGAATTCAGTATGTGTGCTCTGTAGTAACAGTATTTCAAAACTATGTGGTTATTTGAAAGCGACACAGCTACTGAGGAAAAACTATTTGTTTCCAAAATAACGACAACAGCATTAACAATTTTATAAATTCAAAAGTATTGACCCTACTTCAACAAAAATGTTTGTAACCTCAGAAAATAACTAACACTTTGGAAAAATGGTAATGCTTTCCGACCATTTCAGTTATGATAGCCTGTGTGAGAAGAAACTTATTGAGCTTTAATTAACACATTTAGTAGACTCAGAAAGACAAATTATCAACATGGGATTATACCTTTTCCCGCGTGTATCTTTGGTAGCATCTTGTCATTTTTCCTTCTTCTCTTCAGTGCTACTTTTATCCATGAAGGTAAAGGTGCTACTTCTTGAAAAAGATGCCTCAGGTGGAAGATACCCCTTTCTCGTGTTTATTTCTCTAAAGAAACTTTTGCCATCTTTCTTTGTATCCTCATAGAAGTCACTTTCATACTCATCTTCTTCACACGATTGACCACTTAGAAATTCATCCTCAATGTTTGTCTTTTGCGGGGTCTTGTGAGAGCTAAAATGCCTCAACAAACATGCTTCAGTTCAGTTGTACTTGGAAACTTAGTTAGCCTTATAAATTTGTTCATATTTTTAAATGTACACTTACCTTGAGGCTTGCAGAAGTTTTGTAGCCACACGTTTCCTAACCCTTTCTTCAGCTGTTTTTGCTTTAACGGTCTGGTCAATAGTTCTTTCATAATAAATACACCCATCTGGTGGTAATAGTTCTTGATGTTTAGTAATAAACACTACCACTGCTCTGCAATCTCCCTTATACCGCTTGTATGCAGCCTGCATGGATTAACATATCTTCTGTCTAAGAGAGACTTATTATTTGACTTTGGCCTTTTTTGGGTCTAGTTTTGTTGTTCTGAGTAGTATCATCTTGCAGGTGAGTTACTACTAGTTGAAGTGCACGAGGCACTGTTGTTGTTGACCACGGAGGTTGAAGAACAAGAAGTCCATGGAGAAACTTCTCCCATCAAGGCAGCTTGTAGGACGATGTTCTGACTCCCTTCGAAATCCATTGCATCTGGTATATGTGTGATTTTTGTGGTGGCTGTAAATATTTACACCTGTTCTCTAATCCTTTTTGTATAGGAAATCGCACGATCTTGAGTACAATTCGGAATTAATAGGTACGAGTAATGTTTTGAAAGTTCTCAAAATAGGACGAGCCTTTAGGCGAGTCCTATTTGAGAGTTTTCAAAACCTTATGCAATGGCTATTTCCATGGTATCAACCCATACGAAAAGATGTATATAGGTTGCTTAGGCGAACCCCACATAAGCTATGGTATTTGAGTGGAGAAACAGTTGCTTCGTTTGAAAATATTGTTCAAATTGTGAGATGGGAAGTGAGTTCACTCAGATGTGTGTCACGTCAGCCTCAAACTAACCAAAGGCGTCAATGTCTGCTTGATGTGCACAATCAAATTCTACTAGTTCTGATATGGCTAAGAATGTACCCCACCTAGTTTGTCTTAGCATCGAACCACCGTTTTTGAAGAAGTGTATTATGTCGTCCCTATTCTCTTCCTCCACTTTCAAAGATTTGTAAGCTGGCCAAATCTTCTTCAATGGAGGCATTTTGTGAATACTTGGCACAAATTCCCTGTGGGAATAATTGACGAGACCATTCACCCGATCCAAAGATCCACAGGAGCTTTGCAAAGAGACTTTTACAGAGGAGACAAAAAGCGGCATTTCATGTCATCACAAATTGTTATAGATCCTAATGGCTTGATTGTCCTTATAGTATCAGGGTGAGCTTTTTGCAATACTAATTTGTGATTTATTTGACCCTTTATGTCATCTACTAGTCTCTAGCTAATATCCTAATGTAATTGTACAGTTTTCCAGGACACCTAAATGATGTGCAGACTTATTGGATGATTCTATGGGTTGGACCGAACAGCGTACTACGACTTCCAAGACAATGCGGCCTTGCAGCAGATGGAGGATATGGAGCAAGGATTCCTTTGGTTAGACCTCGCCTCATTGCTTGAAATCGAAGAGTGAGAGATGTGAAGAGGGATAAAAGTAGAGCACGTCATTGGTTGCTTAAAGATGTATCAATCAACATCAGATGTCTTCTGCCACAGAAGAATATTTTTGCCAATAGTTGTGCAGACATGCGCATTTCTCACAAACAGAAGGCTGGCATGGATGAAAATCGATGCCAAACGCCAACACAGATCTTGATGAAGATTTTGGCATTTGCAAGCTGAAGTGTAATTGAATGAATAAATCAGAATCTTATTATTGACCTCCCAAGCACCATTTTGGTGTCACCCATGTTTTTAGCGGAGCTCCCGTGTGAGCGGAGCACCATACCTAAGAAAAAATGGTAACCCATCCAGTTGATTTTTCATGGACACACAGGGAGCCCAATGGCTGTACGACCGTCCGTCGTCCGTCGTTCGTTGTCCGTCCGTCTGTGTACATCGCAATGCTGATTGGCTGTTTGCTTTTTGGCGCCAACTTGATGCGCGCTGACACTTTGAAAACTGAAAATTTACAAGTATCCTTGCAGTTTTAACTTGCAAAACTTAAAAATATTATTCTGGAAACCTCGTAAAAATTTAGAGATTTTCATGATCATCAATCTATGCCAATCTTGACGGGCTAAAGTGAAAAAAAAACCGTACGTTTGAATTTTTCTTCGGGCCCGGTGTCAATTCAGAAACTGCTCGAAGGAAACATAGCATATGTTGGACGACTTTTTAGTTGGATTCGCAGCTTTAAAAAACTTCTCATAATCAATGAGTTATTGAGGATCGTGTATTCTTCATTTCGTGAAGATGCCTTCAGTAAAGCTGCTTAAAAATCTAGCCAAAGTTGGAAATCAAGAA
>JALIZF010001395.1:0-242500 GCA_029948255.1 Telmatactis stephensoni | reverse complement strand
ATGTTATGATAGCATCTATAGCTAGGGTACAATTTCAATGTATATATTCAAAGGTCATTAATTTTGTAGTTGTACCCTTTAATATTACTCAATCAAATACACCTTAGCAGACACTAATTTTGTTGGATTGTTATGTGTCTATTGCAACATTACAGCTTGAAAATTAGATTTTAGCTTCATGTGTTTAGTCTGCCTTCACAATAGGAAAATGATAGAATGAACTGGGATGGAATACATGATTTACGGGTCATCCAATGCTGTGAGAACGAAGCTTGCGATTTGTTAAAACGACAAAAACAAAGAATATGTGGATAATTCTGAACAATGTCTTTTTGCTCTACTTGTTGCCTGTGGGATTGTTTGCTTCCAACCATAGTGTATTACTGTGATTTACAGTGAGCCATGAATCATGTCAATGGCGAGCTTCAGGTTAAGAAAATATTAAGGCTTTGTGCACCTAGAGTTAGCAACTGTTACTGATGACAAAGAACTTGTACCACTTCCACTACCTTCACAAGCATCTTGGTGTTGCCTCATCTATTCATAGGAACATGTAAGTTACAATTGAGGCATGGAACTTGTGGGCTTAAGGTGACTCGAACCAGTTGTTTTCAGACTGCACCACACATTTTCATTTGGCGCAATGGACAACTTAATGCACACCAATGGACTTGGTTTGTACACCAAATGTGAGGATAAGATTGAAGTTTTAAATGATGTTATAATTAAATCAATCAACGTTTTCAAAATAGCGAAAATCGAACATCGTCAAAAATGGTTTTCCTCTAATATCTCGCAAAATTGATGAGCTTCAGACAAGCGGTAAACTGCATAGAAAAATGACAAATGCACAACATTTCAAAGTGATTTTAAGAGATTTAATCTGTTTGATTTTCTTTAAATTACAAAAGTTTCCATAGATGCTGTATTTCTATACTTGGACATAACGACAGCGTAAGGAATACTCGAAGTACGCAAAACACCACAAGAACACTGTGGAAATATTGCTAAAATATACACTTACCTTACGTGAAAAAGCCGACTTCCAACTCTGCATTGATGTCAAGATATATTTTTTTCTTTCCATGTCACTTGTGAGACATTTTCTCCGCAGCTTGTGCATCAAAAGTTGTCCTTTGAAAATCTCAAAAACGCAGCATTATTTTTGCTTGGCGTTTTAGTAGGGCATTACTTGTTCTATACACAGCAATATTGCAGCAGCTCATTCAAATACAAGCACTAAAATGACCCGAAACTTAAACCTGATGTTGACCCGAATGCCAGCTCAAAA
Source organism: Telmatactis stephensoni (assembly GCA_029948255.1). Lineage (NCBI taxonomy): Eukaryota > Metazoa > Cnidaria > Anthozoa > Actiniaria > Isophelliidae > Telmatactis > Telmatactis stephensoni. The sequence goes on along the minus strand of JALIZF010001395.1, from coordinate 241,209 downwards.
CTTTGCGTTGAGACAACCATTCGACTCGCTAATTAGCATATTGCACTCGCAAATTGTTCACATGTGCACGTGCATAGCATAGAGTTCCACGCTTCGTATTTTTGGCAGCAAGTCTCCGTGGAGAAGCCCAGAAAGTCCTGAGTGGAATGTCAGAAGTCGATTCTCATGATTATAAAAAGATCGTCACAAGATTGGAGCTACGATTTGGTGTCGAAAAACAACGAGAACTACATCTAGCACGCCTACACACTCGACGGCAAAACGATGGTGAAAGTGCTTAAGCTCTGGCAGCAGATATACGGTCTATGTCCAACCTACAGCGGCAGCCAAAAGTCTTCAAACACTTCCCTGTACAACGATCCCCTTTCCCCCTATTCAATGTTGGCTGGTTTGCCGTCGCGCTCTGGACTTCCAAAAGTTAACCAACATTGATTTGGGGGAGAGGGGGGGTGTTCGAAAAATTTTTGGCCGCCGCTGTCTTCGAGTATTAGCTGCATCTGGACTATATCAGTTGCTGTAAAATGACATCTTAGCGTGACTAGTAGAGCTTTCTAGAGAGCGTGTCGTAGTGTTAGTTAGAAGTACGTAGGTGAAGGGAAATGAGAAGAAGCGTGTATTTTCGAAAAAAAATCGAACAAATCCTGTAGCTATCATGACATCATGTGTTGTAACAGAAAGGAGTACCTATTTAAAGGCAGAAAGATTGCAAAATTAAGAGTATAAACAAGAAAATATTTCTCTAAAAGGAAACAACTTTGAAACAACTGATGGGGAGATCAAGACAAGTTAGCAGCGAAGACAAAGCGTACATAAGGCTTCTTCATGAACAGATGAACTTTTCACTCCGAAAAATTGCTAAAATATGCCATCGAGCAGTATCCACTATACATAGAATAATAAGCAAACGCTCATTGGGGTATGTGGAAGCCACCGCGATCAATTCACGACTGTCACTGAAAGGCCGTTCTTACTTTTATCTAAAAAGAAATTAAAAAAAGCACTTAAATGTTACCTTACTTAATCTGAAGCTATATTAGGTGATAGATTTTATATATTTTATTTTATTTTATTTCTTTTTGTATAGTTTTTCTTTCTTTCTATTCAGTTATTCATTTTCTCTACCGCAGTTCCCTATTGAAAATCACTATTGTGATATAGGCTTACTGATTAAAGAAATGATTTATTATTATTATAGAAAACTAACAGACCGTCAAGGAAGGGCTCTCATACGTGAGCTATACAAACTTTGAAAGACTGAGGGCAATTTTACAGTTAGAAGAATGATGACAGTTGCTGGGATTTCACTTAGAGAAGTATCGATTTGAACTGTAAGGCGTTTCTTAAACAACAAAGGCTACTTCTATTTAGTAGCGCGTAAAAAAGGACTTATCACTGATAGTGATAGAAAGAAACGTGTTCAATTTGCTAGACGGATGAAAAGGCACTACCCTGAAAATGTTTGGACTGACCACGTAGCATTTTACCTCGACGGAGTGTCCTTTGTTCATAAAACGAAGCCATTAGATCAAGCTATTGCACCCAAGGGGAAGATTTGGTGTCTCAAGGCAGAAGGGTTGGATCCTGGCTGCACTGCTAAAGGACAGAAAAGCTGTTCTGGGGGAAGGCTTGTGAAAGTAATAGTGGCTATTTCATACAATGAAGGTGTGGTTTTGTGTGAAAAATACAAAGAAATGAATGGGCGATTCTATGCAGGATTTGTTGAAGAGCATTTTGAAGCGACATACAGGAGAGCAAAGAAGTGACAGACACGCCTTTTGCTTCAAGATGGAGACCCATCGCAAAATAGTGCAAGGGCTCGCGAGGCTATGTCTGTTCTAAATGCTGAACTGCTTAAAATTGCACCCAGAAGTCCAGACCTTAATCCTATCGAGAACTTTTTTAAAATGGTTGTAGATAAGTTACGATCTGATGCTATATGGTTGCAAATAGAACGAGAAAACTATGCCGATTTTACACAGAGGGTACTGAGGACAATCAAGCAGATTCCTGCTGAGCAAATCAACAAGTTAATCAAATCTATGAACAGGAGAATCAATGCTGTTATCAAAACCAAAGGAAAACGCTTAAAGTATTAAAATGCACCTTATATATTGCAGACTGATAACCACTAGCCTTCTGTACAATTGAAATCGCCATTTCAGTGGCGCACGGCTCAGATTTCAGAGATAGTTCATTGAAAAATAATCACTGTGGCTGGTAAATAATGATACATATTGAGTCTACAAATAAAGAAAACGTTTGTAGAAAGTCGTCAGCTACCGATTGTCTAATAAAATCTCAAAATAAGTGATACATCATGTTACACGTACATGCAATGTTATTTTTAGATCTCAAATGTTCGGGTTGTCAATTGAGTGTTAAGCAGTCACAGTTAACACCACACAAACAATGACTGCGATATTAGCTAATTTTCCTAGATAACCTCTACCAAGCTGACTCTTGAAAATTTGTGTAGGCTACCTGTGTATTGAAAAAACATCACGATCTGTTCAATTTAGCATAAAAAAGCGATGGTTAAGTAAATGGTTAAGCTGCATTTAATGTCTTTTGGTTCTTTAGAGACATGGCTATTTATCTCTGCTCTACTCACTTAACCACAGTAATATTTTACAGAAAATGCAAGAAATAAACTGCTCCTTTTATACAGACTATGAAGAAAGTTGAGGCATGCTAGAATATAAAATACATTTGCTTATCTTAGCTCCTGGAGTAAGAAATAAATGTTTATATAGAAGGGTTAACTTGAGTTGTCAACTGCCAGTGCTTAACCGTTCATTAGCATATTGTTGTCGGCACAAGCCTTTTGTAGAATGAGCTCTGCGAAGCAACGTGGGCATGGTGGTGTAATAATTTGTTCTTCTTCAGGAATCTGATGAGTGAACTTGAATACTCTCCACCTAACACGCATCATCTCACTTTCTCTCTCATCTATATTTCCACCTTTCACAAAAACGATTTCTTGCTTTCCTGTACAAAATATTGGCGTGTCGGCAGTGAAAGTAATATATTGCGCATAGTGACATTTTGGAGCTGGTAAATGCACAGTTTGTCCTTCCAAGAGTAGTAACATGTCGTGCCATGCTATTGTGGCAACCACCGAAAGTCATTCAGAAAAATGACCTCTGCAGATTCAGCTCCTACCCAGGCAAACGTACTAGTTGCGGGATTAGTAAACGTTTTGTAGATCTTGTTCAGGGGATTTAACAGGAATGTTTTGGTGGATTTAGCGCCCCCAGTAATTAAAATGTTTCTGTATTTGCCTCTATCTTTTATCAGCAAGTCTTGGACTGCACTGGCAAAGCTGCTTCGGGTTATTCCGTTATTTGTCAACACATTGCAGGCCATACCAAGCCACTGACGTTTGCATTGATCCACACAATTGCCTTCTAAAGCTTTCTGCAGAACCTGCAGACACGTTAGTTTAATTTAGAGCCTTGTGCAATGGTCTCATTGCTGGTAAGATCTGGATGGTTTTCTGATTGGACATACGATGGGTCTTCCTTCACCACATATTGCCAGGCAGTGTGGTAATTAGAGTGTTTGTTGGAGAAGTTAACTTTGATACCATGCCTGTCTGCAAGCCATTTGCGTATCGACAGCCATCTGCGAGCTTGAATGAGTTTGACCGCCATGTGATAGTGAAACCCGCTGGTCTTCTTATGTGCCTCCTGGCTGCACACCCAGTACTGAATGAGCCTTGAGTTTCTGCTTACATTCCCAAACGCTTCCACGACAATTTTTGCAAATTCCTCATGGGTTGGTATGAGCTCCGCATTCACCTGACTGTATGTAATGAGGTAGATGGTTCGAACTTGTCTTCCATTCAAATGAGAATCATCAAGGCTGGCGATGTCAAAGTGTGAATTTTTCCAGCTGTTTGATTGAGAGCTTCCTCTGTCGTCGCACTACTTTCGAGGGGTGTCAAACCTGGGATTTCAGTCGACATTATAGTGTTTTTTTTGGTTTGAAAAGCTTTTTCTACGACCTGTGTCATCATCATCATCATGTTTCCCCTGTGGCGTCGTGGACAACCTCGGGGCGCTCTTGCTGGAATCGGGTATCCAGCAGTCGCAGGAAATCAGTCTTCGCCATCATCATCTTTCTTGCCTGTTGCACATCAACACCAAGTATCTTTTCACTTCTATTCCACATCGTTCTCGGAGTCAGGGTATCGAATAGTGCTTGTTACTGGAGGGCATTGTTGTCAAGCCTGCATATATGTGCCAGATATTTAAAGTGCTGTGCCAAACAAAAGTCACGTATGGGGCGTGTCTTTGTGATGGTACGTAGTCGGTCATTTGAAATCTTGTAATCCACATCAGTTCCTTCACGTTCTGCCCGGTCTGGAGCGTTTTTTTGTTCAAATCCTCTTCTAACCATTTTTTGTTAGAAGCTATGCCATATGACTTCCACCTTTCCCAACTCTTCCTCTGTTAGCTCTGTTAGCTGTTAGCCTGTATGCAATACAAAAGCCTTGATCGTATACAAGTGGTGAGGAATTTTACTCTGGTTGACAGTCTAATCCTTCTATCAGTCATAATATATTTTAGATCGTTCCATTTCTGATATGCTGCACCAATTCGTGCATGTAGAGATTGACTGCTATTCTCAGTGTTGGTTATAGTATACCCCAGATACTTGAAACTTCTGACATTCTTAAGGTGGTTTGAGCCAATGCTCACCAGACTAGGTAGCTCCATCACATGCTCGTCCACGTTGAAGGCCATTGTTTCTGTCTTTTTATATGAGATTTGCAACCCAAACCGTCTAAAGGTGTCATCGTAGATGGTGAGCATATTCTGCAAATCCTTTAGTGAACTTGCAAATATGACCTCATCATCAGCATACAGTAGCTCTGTGAGTTGTACATGTCCACAGGAGGATGCTTTCTTACGAAGCTCTCGCAGAGATACTTCATTGGGCATACAGTGGGTGATCTTGAAAACGGCCTCAGGGTTGGATTCAATTATTTCACTCCTTGCAACTCTGACAACAAAGTCCATGTAAACATTGAAAATCAGAGGCGATTCCATGGCACCTTGTCTACATCCTACAAGAGTATCAAAGAAGTTAGTGGATCCTTTGATGCATGCTTTTGTACCGGTATATAATGCACGTAGGATAGCTACCAGGCGTGGACATCGCGGATATTGAGGTACTGGAATAGGGCACTTCTTGGAATCCAGTCATATGCGGCCTTTAGATCGATAAAGGCAACATAGAGAGGTTTTTTGGACTTCTTTGATGTCTTGAAGATTTGGCGTAGGATAAAGATCGCATCGCATGTTGACTTATTTGCTCGGAAGCCAAATTGGGATAATAGCAGTATTGACTCGTAGTTCTGTCGGATTCTTTCAACTATTATCCCTGACACCACCTTTGAGAGAGTTGCAATTATGCTAAGGCCTCTGTAGTTTTCTGCAAGAGATTTCAGGCCTCTCTTATAAAGGCAAGTAATGGACGCTGACAGCCAGTTTTTGGGAACTTGGAGGCATGACCATATGGATTTAGAAATTTTACCCGTGGGAGTTCCGCGGGAGAGCAAAAACATGCACAGAAAACCTCAGTCTGTGTACTGGTCGATGTGTTTTTTACTATCACAGGGTTGCACTTGACGACAAAATAAACAATGTAATTATGGCGGGCTGTTGGCGCTATAGTTCATGCTTCGCTGGTTATAAATCCATCAGTAAAGGCCGCTCAACAGAGTTTTTTTCAACATTTATCTTTATTTTGGTAGCATAAACAATTATCGAGCTAAAATTTATAGAAATTAAGTCTTGTGGGTCTACGATATAGATTAACAATATAGAGGTTTTCTGTGCAGGTTTTTTGCTCTCTTGCGGGTAAAATTTCTAAGTCTCACTTTACATTCACTGCGCATGCCCACAGTCTCTCCTAGGGTCTCAGACAGTGGCGGCCAAAAGTCTTCGAACACTTCCCTGTACAACGACCCCCTTTCCCCCTATTCAATGTTGGCTGGTTTGCCATCGCTCCCTGGACTTCCAAAAGTTAACCAACATTGATTTGGGGGAGAGGGGGTGTTCGAACAATTTTTGGCCGCCGCTGTAGCATACCAAGATTTACCACAGGAAGCCCAAGAAAGGTTCGCAGTTCAACATTTTATAGATGCGATAAGAGGTCCAGACGGCTGTTCGTGTTTATGCAGCAAGTCTCCGTGGAGAAGCCCAGAAAGTCCTGAGTGGAATGTCAGAAGTCGATTCTCGTGATTATAAAAAGATTGTCACAAGATTGGAGCTACGATTTGGTGTCGAAAAACGAGAACTACATCAAGCACACCTACACACTCGACGGCAAAACGATGGTGAAAGTGCTTAAGCTCTGGCAGCAGATATACGGTCCAACCTAGCATACCAAGATTTACCACAGGAAACCCAAGAAAGGTTCGTAGTTCATAATTTTATAGATGCGATAAGAGATCCAGACGACCGTTCGTGTTTACGCAGAGATAAACCAAAGACCATCGATGAAGCACTATCACTTGCATGCGAACTCGAGGCCTTCCGCCTTCTCAACAGTCATCATATACCAGCCACACCCAAAATTCGCACCGTGGATGACCCAAAGATGGATATGATCACAATGGACAACGAGATGAAAAAGCTTTGACAACAAATTTTCAATCAACAAGAACAACTAAAGCTACAGAATGGCACCCTCAAGCGCCTTATCAATCAGATACAACATCTATCTCAAGAAACTACGTCTTCACAAACCGAGGCTCAGCAACAAAGGTCTAGCACTACCAGAAACCCCGAAAGCAATGTTCAGTGTTGGAATTGTAAAGACTTTGGCCACACTAGAAGCTGATGCCCACAGCAGCTTTGCACAAACAGCCAGAATGATGTTAGATTGGGAAACGAGAGGAGGGCGCCACCCAAGGCCCAGGGGGATGCCCAAACCAACCTAGTAGTGGGCCCTTAAATGAATATAATTCATCTGATATTTCAATGACATTCCAAAACATAGAGTTTCTCCACTGATTTACAGAAATGAATAAGTAGTTTCTCAGCAGTAGCACAATCTAGCTTGGTTACACTTCTTTTGGATATCAAACAACATATAGAGACCTTAACTGAAGATGCTTAGTTGGTAAAATGTATTTTAAGGCATATGCAGAGAATATCAAATTCCAGTTCTTGAATTGGTCAGCAGTAAAGCCTGAAAATCCAGATGCAATTTTTAAAGGTATATGACCTATGCCGGCTGGTGTACTCAATTCATTCACTCATTGTTGAAGCATCTTGACATCTTTTTCCAGCAAAAGACCAAATTTTACGCACATTTTTGTTGTACCCAGTAACAGGTTATGCAGAGGATCAATCACAACAAAATGGATGTTATCAAAATAAGAAAGTTCACAGAGACATGAATAGTGTATACCATAAGAGCTTTCGATTTTCTTTCTTTCTGCCTTGTTTACTGCAGATTTATGTTCAAAGGCTTTCTGTCTGTGCAAGTTCAAATCCCTTTCTCCCCAGTTTTCTTTATCAAATCCAGAGTAATCACTTTTTTTGCCAAATGCTTTGCAAGGAAAGTCTTTCAGTCTTTCATCCTTTTCGAGCACCGAAGCTAACAAAACCTGCTAGCTTTCTTGAAGCTGGAATATCACAGGATGCACATAAAATAGTCTGCAAAATCTTTGCTCATGTGGGCTGTTACCAACATTAATCCATGATCCATTGTAAGCTCTTTAAGTTCCTCAACAGCTGGAGACAAAAAAGAATTAACATGTTTGCTGGGCTCATGTGGTCCTGGTATGATACCAATAACTGGCACATTTTCCTGTTCATATCTTTCTTCTGGATGAAGATTGAGAAAGCACAGGTAGAGAATGCCAACACTGTATTGAGTGTTCTTATAGGGCTGAAACCAGTCTAAGTTTATTGTGCACCCATAGCTCATAGGATTTTCAAAAAAACATTCACCATTAGGCCCCTTAAAATTTTTCCACACAGCACCATTATATACGTCACTCAAGGTATCACTATCTGGGGCTCTTTTTCTCCACTTTTCACATTTTTCTGCAAAGCCTGGCCTTTGTAAAAATCTTGAGAGTACATTTTTGATGGGCTGGAAGCAATACACTTTCTTTGGATTTAGTATAAAAGTCCCTGAAGTTGTCATGACTTTTTTAAACAGTGAAGCATGGTTTTCTTTGATTTGCATGTGAATGGCGTGTAAATTCAATGTGACCACATTTCTTTGCATGTGCAATACCTCTAGTGTTAGTTTCAACTACATACTCTGATTTGTAAATTGAGTTACATTTTACACAAACCACATACTGTTCAAATTGTTCTTGATTTAATCCAACCATTGTTCTTAATTTGTATAATGTGCGGGGGGAAATATCACTTATTTCCAGGAGTTTTTCACAATTCAAAATTGATGCTGTTATCTTGAATGACTCGGCAATGAATTTTATAAGAATTGCCATTGCAGTGTCAGAGATGCAACATATGTTTTTCCATGACAGCAGAAAAATTGCAAATCAACTGACAACAATTCCAGCAGGTCGGTTTTCGTTGTTTATCTCCTCTTCTGTATCAGTGTCTAAGTCTTCAATTTCTGGTGCATCATCCGATACATCCTGAAGGGAAAAAAGGACTATTTTTAACATTCAAATTTAAGAACTGGTAGACTGGTTTTGAATCTAATTAAGTCATGTTAAAAAATAATATGTAAACGCATATCACATTTAGATTGTAGCTTGTCATGATCACTCAGTTATAACTCCAAAATGGCAATAACTGACTGATGCCTCAAATCAATTGCTCTTATGAATAAGAAATCAATTCAAAATTCATAAACAACTGTTTATTCAAGCAAAATATTTATTCACTCAAGGAACATTATTTTTTTTCCAGGCCAGTTCTCTAGGAAATTATCCAATAATCCAGGGCTTTCAGGGACTTTCCAGGAAGAAAATAAAAATCCAGGATTTTCTATTAACTATTTTATCCCACACCAGAGAAAATACAGCAGGTCTTAGATATAAATTTAACTAGTTCATATGTTTAATGAAAAAGGAACTGAAAGATGATCAGCCATTAGTCCAAAAGAAGTGTAATACTGCAGGTGAGGATTTTAGGTCATAGCAAAGGTGATTGTATGGATAGTTAGTTTTAATATCAGTATATACTTAAATATGATTTATGAAATTCTCATCACTTACATTTTAATAAAATAGGTTGCCAAACCAATGCAAAGGTCTTTGTAAATAAAGCAACACAATGTAACTTAGCAAACAAATCAACACCTCAGAATGCTGATGAATTACCAAATGTTCAGCTCAGTGACAGTTCTGATGAGTACAGCGATACATCTGATGTATCATATACTCCCTCAGAACCCTCAGAGGCAGATATGTATCAAACCCAAGACAGCACTTCTGATGATGAATGGTGCATTTGGAAATTTCTTGTTAAAATAACAGAATTTCATTTTAATTATTTTAAAGCCAAATTTATACACAGTATAAATTTAAGTTAATGATATAACCTTGAAGCATTAAATAATTATTGGTTAGTTTTTCCTTAGCCTATTGGGTAATTCTAGCGCGCATATATTTAGATCAGTTATAATAATCTTCTGTAGTAATCTAGTAATGGTATAGCTATGTTTCTTCACTTCCGTCCATTCAGATTACTACCCTATGTATAATGTGATAGCTTTGACCTCTTAAGTATGGCAAGCCGATTGTAGCAATATTCAATACGATATCATTCAATGTTCAATACGATTATTCTATATTCAATAATACCATATTATTCAATGTGCAATACGATTATTCTATATTCAATACCATATTCAATGTTCAATACGATTATTCTATATTCAATACCATTATATTATTCAATGTTGGTCCCCAGGGCACTATTTAGCATACCCATGTGGAACCCTTACCACTGACCACTAATACTGCGTATGTCCAAACAAACAAAATGGCTACTGAACAAGAGAGCAATAGTGAGTTTTCTCCCGAAGAAGATCTACCAAAGTTCTTAAATTCTGTACTAGACCGTATCGAAATAATAGTAAACGAGGAAAGAGTCGATGGTGATAGCTTGCAGTTATGTATTTGCACGCTTGATCAGGCAATAGGTTTGATAAGAAAGTTGCACGACACTGCTTCAGATTCATCAGACGAGAAACAATGGGCAGCAATGAGTGATGCCTTCTTTGATGTTCTTACTTGTCTCCAGAACCACCTTGTCTGCATGAAACGTAAAACAACACACATCAGTTGCATAAAAAGTGCTACAGCTCACAATGGATTCCCAGGGAGGCCATCATTCGATATTCCCGTGGAGATGTTGGAAAATCTTCTTGTTTTAGGGTTTTCGTGTCAGAAAATTGCAGCTATGCGTGGAGTTTCGAGGTGGACAATTTATAGACGAATGAGAGAATTTGACTTGCAGCAGCTCGTAAAATTCAGCCCAATTTCCAATAAAGACTTAGACGACATTGTAAGAGATTACATAGATCGTCATGGGTCAACTGCAGGACAAACATATATTTCTGGCTATCTGCGTTCTCTTGGTTTGCGAGTTCAAAGACATAGAATTAGAGAATGTATGACAAGAGTAGACCCTATAAACACTGCACTTCGATGGGGTATCGTAGTCTGTCGTAGAAAATATTATGTCCCATGGCCCAACTCCCTGTGGCATTTAGATGGCCATCACTCGTTGATTCGCTGGGGCTTTGTAGTGCACAGCTGCATCGATGGATTTTCAAGAAGAAGTCATATTCCTGAAAGTAGCTACAAACAACCTAGCTGCAACTGTCTTACATTACTTCATAGAAGCCATAGAGAGTGATGGTGGTTTATGGCCTTCTCGTATCAGGGTTGATAGAGGGGTAGAGAATGTCCTGGTATGCGATGCCATGATTGAAGCAAGAGGAGAAAACAGAGGCAGTTTTATTGCTGGTCCTTCCACAAGGAATCAGAGAATAGAACGTTTGTGGAGGGATGTCTTTCGTTGTGTCTTGCATTTATACTATTACATATTCTATGGTATGGAAGACTCTGGACTGCTTAACCTGAATAATCCCATCCATATGTTTACTCTCCAACTTGTATTTCTACCAAGGATAAGTTACACTCTGCAGGAGTACGGTAAAGCATTCAACAATCATAGCATACGGACAGAAAAAAACTGGACCCCAAATCAAATGTGGATGAATGGTATGATGGATGAGAATAAACCTCTAGCCAATGGCTTTCTAGACGACGATCCAGATTCTTTTGAATGGTATGGTGATGATCCCAATGGCCCATCCCCTTTTGATGATACAGACAACAATGTTGTTGTGAATCCTGTTTCGATAGACAATGGTACCAACATTACAACAAGAGTTCTTGAAAGAATAGATCCACTTAAATCATCATCACAAATGGGAGTGGACATATATACAGAAGCTCTGTCTCTCATAACTAAGATGACTGTAGCACCTTCACAATAGAATCTCATAGTTTAAATCAACTTTGGGTATAAGATTGAACCATTCTATTCCTTACTTATATTTATAGACCCCTTGCATGTGATGTCACACCTGGGGGTCAAAACAATGAGATAATTTAAATAAGAAAAGTTTTCAATTCTCTGGAGATCGGACTTTCTTTTGTTTTGACCCCCAGAACGACGTCAGTGCAAGGGGTCTATACCAACATTGTCTAAGTTGTTATTGTTGGTTAGTTTCATAATAATTTCATTAGAATAATGATAAATTAATGATACTTTAACCTTAGAATCTGATTGAAAAACTTCCTGAGGCTTTCAACCTACAATGTCAACCTCAAGAGCTTAATTGTTAAAAACAATGAAACCTTCAAATCAATCTTATCACACTCCACCCCCCCCCCCCCCCTCTGACGGCCCATACACATGCATAACACATGTGACCCTCTCATGACCTCAGGATCTTTCTGCTCATGCATAATCAAATTTCATGCACATCATGACATGACACATACTTAGCCTTGTATCACCCCACATGACAAGACGGTACAAGTAAAGTAGGTAAAAAATACTTTGGGGGCATTGATATAGTAGATAATAGAGACCTTAAGATTGTTGATTATGACAAACCTCTAACCGCAAACTGCAAATTTGAAATCCCATTTAAAGGAAGGTTCTACCAGTTAAAACAGCCATAATTCGTGTAAATACTTACTTTGTGTTTTAGTTTAAAGATCTCATTTCCCTGTCCACAAAGATGACATTTTTCTTGAAAATACAATATGAAATTAGCGGTTTGAGGTTCGAGGTTTGTTTTAAACGCCAATCTTAAGGTCTCTAATATCCGTAAGCTGGGCTCCCTGTGCGAAAGTCACCCTCTTTAGCAGAAAATTGAGAAAAACACAACTGAATTTTTAACTCTCCTGGTTACCACAGGTAGCCCATCGAGTAATAAAGCAAGGATTGTAGCAAATTAAATATGAACAGAGCACATTTTTACAAACAAAGCATTTTTAATATAAGACAAAAGGTATCTTATGGTTAACATCTCGTAAATTAAAACATGATTGTAAATCATTATATTCTTGGCACAGCTTAATTTGTTAAAACAAGAAATTTTGAATTAAAAGGAAATCAATGTATCATGTGTTTGACTATAGAATTAACAAGTTTTGCCAGAACACAGAAATATAAAACTGTAACAAACAAAGTACTTTATTATAATTTTTTGAAAATAGCTCGAGTGTTTTGATTAGCTAAAAGCTTTGAGTCAAATTGCCATATCTTTCGACTACCTGCCTAAATTTAGAGTTGTAACTCGGTAGTTAGCTTTCATAAGAATTATTTGATGTTTTGACATCATTTTGCGAATCATGAATCAATTCATGCAGCTTTCCCAAAGTAATTAAACAACTCTTGCGCCGCTGCCAGCACACGATTTTGTGTTTTTGCAATTTTTGGTGAACTATTTTCAAAAAATAATAAAACAATTATTGAATTCGGTTTCTGTAGGATATGAAGAATTATTAAGGTCTCGGGTTGTGTTATCTGCCGAACTCTTCGGCCTTCAGCTTCGGCAGATAACAAACCTATGACCTTAACTAGACGCCCTTCATGGCATGAAGATGGGCTACAATCACATAGATAAATCTGTGCCTTATATCGTTGTGTGACACTTGAAGGTCAGGTTCAAAGGTCAAGTCTGTCAGCTCGTGGGCAAATGTTACAATGTTTTTTTTGCATTAATACATTTTATCATTTCTCAATGGGCTACTTGGTTAACGCTCTTACGCCCATCGAGTGCATGCCACTAGAGTATCTAGTTGTTCAATATAGCGCATGACACATAGGAGAAAAGAGAAAACTGAAGTCGGGTGCCACAGGCAGCCCAACTAATAATTCTTCATATCCCACTCAACCTCATTCAATAATTGCTTAATAATAATATTGAGTTAAAGAATATGCTTTAAAAACAATGTTGTTGGACAATATTCGATAACGTTCAATTTCCTGAAAACTTATTAATAATTACATTTTTCCAAAATAACTATTAAAAAATGCATGGTCATATACCTCAAAGAGATCACTCTCAGAGGGAAGCTTTATATCCACATGACCTCTGCGAAGCTCCAGCCTGTTGGTGCAAGTATGGGCACTTGGCAGAAATGACCATTTACACTCACTTGATGCACAAATAAACAAAATTGATGGGGATAGGTTGAATCCCAAGACTGGTTCTTGGTCAGTGCAGGTCACGAATTGTAGGATGTGTTCAAGAGTAACCCCATCCCTACGACCAGCTGCTACTTCGCGTACATACTTCATAAACTGGTCATAAGCTTCTTTTTCAAATTTCTCTGCATTGGATCCAGTCTCTGAATAATCTGGTGTAAGCAGCTGCACCAATGCTTTTCTGGACAAACTGGAGGCCGGTGAAGGACGGAAAAGGTGGAGAAGAATAGGCATCTTTGAGCACAGAGAATAAATGCCAAGTTTTTCAAAACCTTCTCTGAGGCTCCTAATGCAAGGGGATGGCTTTTTGTGCGTGAATACTTCTTGCAGTATGCCCTCTGACATAAAGCTTGGAATGTGGCCATTCTGTAGAATGCTGAGGGCCATTATCATACCAGCACTTTCGTACTCTTTTTCCATGTGCTCTTGAATTCCATTCTCAAAAAGCTTATCTTTGATCTCTCTTAGACAAAGTCGAAAGAACTCTTTTCTTGGCCCACCTAAAAGAAGAGGAAAACATCTCTCTAATACATCAATTTGATTAAGACAACTGCCTACCATAGGTTTTTGCAATCCAGATTTTTTCCAACTCACAGTAAATTTAATGCAGATTTCAAATCTGTAAAAAAATTGTAGAGTCCCAGGGCCCATTTTGGAAATAACTGGCACTTTTCGCAAGGATACTCACGACAATTTGCGACATTTTTTCTCAACTCGAGTTGCCTAAGTTCACAAATTTGTTACTCGCATGAAATATCAATTATCCCAACAACATACCCTTTAATATGCTGCAAGTTGATTTTCTGAACAATGAAGCCGCCAATGGCAGCAAAACTCAGACGTTTTATCAGAGAACTAGTTACGACCATTATGCTAAATACAGTCAAGACAAACAAGTAAACCTTTCAGCCTTTTCAAATAATAATATGTTAGAAGAGTTTGTTTTTTTTGTCTGTCACCTTAGGGGTCAAACTGTGGTTTTGATTTGTTATCTTATCCGTCATCAGTTAGATGAGTTTGTTTTCTTTTGTCTATCACCTTTGGGGTCAAAACTGTGGTTTCGATTTCTTGTCAATACTCCCCAGCTGTCATAATTTAGAAAAGTTGAGTGATAGTATAGTAAGTGAAGACTACCGAGATTATCTAGAAACACAGGGAGCCCAATAAACGTTAACCATGGAAAGTGACTGAGTGAGTGAGTGATCAGTGAGTGAGTGACAAAATCGCTCTATCCCAATAACTCACCTGTTGCTAATCAACGTCTGAGTTAATAAATTAGTTCTGAATTATTGAATTTTTAGTTCTCTTCGTGTGTTGGAAAATCAGCCACTTTTTAAAGCGCTTTATCTTCAAAAACTCGATTTTCATTAAGTTTTAACAATCAGATTTTTTTTGAAACGACATATTATGTTAAATGAAATAAAACATTATTTTGAAAAATCGTACCAAAAATATAGAGTCCCAGCCATTTTTGGTTTGTTTTATGCTTGGCAAAGTGAGAAACGTGCGAAAAAACATTGTGCCGGAAGTGAAAATGCAATCGACTTTCCTTCAAAAACAAGATCAAAAATGCATTTTTGAAGCATATTATTGCAAATTTTATCTTCTAAACATATAAAGGGAGAGTTTCTAGGACTAAATAAATCATAGTTCTGTTCAGTATTTAGCATAAATGCAAATAAAAAGACCCAAAAAGCTGTTCAAATGAAATAACCATAGAAGACCTAAATGCAGCGGTTTTACACTTAGACTAAGCGTGGAATGAGTGAGCAATAGTTGCTTATGTAAGCGAGGATCAGAGAGTAAAATGTTTGCTTCTTATAAAAATTTAAGAGTTTTCATCCCAAAAGCCATTTTGGCAATGACATATCTTTGGACCCTCTAGCTGAATTTTGGTAACCATGCCTGCATCAGAAAGCACTAAACTTATTAGCCTATTAAGGTGGTGCAATGAAATGCAGAATCATAAACAATGACTGAGACATTCTTTTGTTTTGAATTTCAAAACTAAAAGGCTTTGATGTGCATTTTAAGATGCAGATGTTTTGGGGCAGGAGCACAGCTGGGCCCCTTTACAGATTTATTCTTATTATTACCTAGATCTTTAGCAGCTTCGCCATGAAATGAAACTTCAAGAGTAAGCCTTAAATCTTGGATGACTTCCAACTCCTCTATGGCTGAATGGAAAACATTTGTTCTTTTGACAAGTATGAAGTTGGTTGGTCCCTCATCAGAGGTTGACGGGTCATTTATTTCCAGTGCTCTCCCAGTTACAATCCTACTCTGTGCTATCCTGAGAATCTCCACGGGATCGGTAATGTCATTGTCTAAACAATGATTGATTACCTCTTGTATAAATTTGGGTTCAGGTTGCTTTTGGATTGTAGATGATGAGGCTATATTTAGGTTACTGTAAACAAAACAAAAAAATGTGAATTAAACAACATTAGGCATAGCTTGTATCCATAGCGACACTGCAATTAATGAGAAATAATAATAATAAATAGTTTATTCAAATTTAAAAGGTACATGTACATGTACTAATTTAGACTTCTTTTATAATACTCTACTGCGCTTATCAGTGCAGCTTGGAATGACTAAGTTTATTGAAGAGTTTCATATTTGAACTAATGTTGAGTGCAAATTAAATTCTAACATATAAAGCATGCGAGAATTTATTTTATGAATAACAACATTCAAGTATGACCATGACCACATACATGTAGCTTTGTAACATAACAAATTTAGATCAATAATAATAATAATAATAATAATAATAATAATAATAATAATAATAATAATAATAATAATAATAATAATAATAATAATAATAATAATAATAATGGAAACTTTATTTGCTTATGAATACAGTTGTAAATCTCACTACGTAAGGCAATAAACAACTGGCTACTTGAATTGATACATGAGTAATATATATAAATGTATATTTTCAAGGAATCCAATTAAATGAAAAAAAAAAAAAAAAAAAAAAAAAAAAATTAGGATTTTAATAGTTCTGGGTCATTCCAAATCTTATTTCTGCAGCAAAATATATAATATGTTGCTCTAATGGCAAGATTTATCGTTTTCCTAATAATATAGAGTTGTTGTTTTTTATCAATGCCAATGTCATTCATCATGTCTAGGAAGGTGGAGCATTCATCCGAGAAAACGCCAAGAGAACTCATGGAGAGGTTAACAAATTTAACACATCTGTAGTCACTGCTCAAGTCGTTAATCAAGTTCTTGTATTTTTCTCGTTTACGCATTGCATTTTTACAAAGGTTGGATTCGAACCCAACTGTTAGTTCTAGGACATACAAGCACTTGGAATGTATTAGAAAAAGAAGATCTGGACGGAAAGTGTCACCAGTTATAATTGAAGGACTCGAATAACCATTCATAATAATAATAATAATAATAATAATAATAATAATAATAATAAGGACTTTCTATAAATAGACAACCTGAGTGGAGATTTAATTTCACACTACAGGTGTAAAATACCACTTAATAATAATAATAATAATAATAATAATAATAATAATAATATGGCCTCTAGAAAGGCTTATTTAACTACATAATAATAATAACATATTTTAGCAGGATAACCATTTCAGTTATAGAAAACTGCTATCAACATGGGTCCTGCATAAAAAAACTATATAATAAATAAATATATAAATAATTAAGTATTAAAAATATAAAACGATAAAATATAAAAAATCGTAAGAAATATAAAATACATAAAAATCTATAAAATCATATAAAATTATGTAAAATTATTAGACTGGAACTGGATTTTAACGTTATATATATTCATCAACCTATATATATCAACCTCTAGGCATTCCAAGCTCAA
This sequence comes from Telmatactis stephensoni, assembly GCA_029948255.1. Classification (NCBI taxonomy): domain Eukaryota; kingdom Metazoa; phylum Cnidaria; class Anthozoa; order Actiniaria; family Isophelliidae; genus Telmatactis; species Telmatactis stephensoni. The sequence continues at coordinate 223,605 of JALIZF010001395.1, read as the reverse complement.
CTGGTATTTATAATAATACTATTATAAAATAAATACTGAAAATGAAGTTAAACTACAAATTAGAGAAAATATAAGATAATCTACATATAAACTTGATAGAAACTGTATTAAACAAAATTGATATAAATAGAGTGCTGTGCAAACACTAAAATATTGTGCAACATAATTACCACAAAATATTGCTAAATTATGCTAATTCTATTGTCTTCCATTGTTTAATCAACACTACATTGTGTTAAATATAAGTGCAAAGTATTGCATGCTTTTAGTGCTTGTACTCTAATGATATAAAGCTTAATAAACTTTCTAGAAAGTTACCTGGAGTTTGTACTTGGCTTACTAATTTCAACGTCATCAAAATCTTCATCTTCTACATCTTTCAGCAGACAATCGAATCCGTCTTTTAGGACGACGTAAATGGCCCCTTGCCCAGCTAACAGCTTGACTTGTTTAAAGTTATATTTGCTGCAGTTTACGGGCTTGATGAGTTTTCTGCGATTTGCCTTTAGGAATTCAAAGTCCTTCTCATTCACAAGGGGATATCTTGTCTGAATTGCTTTAGCAATTTCTTTGCGGATAAAATTCTCTGTCGCAGAATTTGGCAGCTGGACAAATCCTCTCAGTAATGTGGATTCTTCATTCAAAGAGAAAGGCTCTTCCCATCCATCTTCGTTCCCTTGAACTAAAGCAAATTCAAATGCTTTAGTTTCTTCAGGCTTTGCGGCATTTACTTTTGCGACCTTTCCCCTGGCACCAGAGAAGGCCCTTAGCCTTTCGGTCTGATTGAGTCTCTTGTAAGACCCGCGTTGCGAAGAAGATCCAATCATGGAACGAGCATGCTGCACTGCTTCGCCAATGGACCTGGAGGTCGCCATGTTCGAGTAACTTGATGACATTCCCGTAGCAGAAGGAGTGGAAGTATCGCTATCGCTGCTGTTGCTTCCCAGTATCTTGTTGCAAATATTTGATGCTTCATTCAGGCATTTTGCTAACTGTTCAAAATTTGACTGATTATTAGCCATTTTAGCGATATTTTGGAACTTGTTCAAGTTGATTCGATTACAAAGAAGACGAAAGACGCGGGAAACTTGGTAATGCAGTATTAGTGGTCAGCGGTATGTACGTGGCTTTGCCAACCTCGTTCCCAGGGGAGTCGGCCGAGATGGCCCTGGATAGAACGATCGTGATGTTGAACATTGAATGATCATACATTGAACATTGAATGATCGTGTTTAAAATAGAACGATCGTATTGAACATTGAATGATCGTGCTGAAGTTTGAATGATCATACATTGAACATTGAATGATCGTATTGAACATTGAATAATCGTATTGAACATTGAATATGTGATTGAATGATAGTATTGAACATTGAATGATTGTGTTGAACATTGAATGGTATGTTAAAGTTGAATATTGAATGATGAATTTGAACATTGAATAGGGTGTATTGAATATTGCTACAATCGGCTTGCCATACTTTAGTCAAGGCCCAACATGTGGTTGACATGTGGCACAAAATACTTGCCCCTTAATATTACTTAGTTTCCGGTTTCAATTCATTCGCGTCTCATCAAGCAAAGAGAAAGGTTAGTGGAAGAAACTATAATAAACAATAATATATTATATATAGGGCAATTTTTTATAACAGAACATATAAATTTTTGTCAATGTTTTTAAATGACTATGTACAAATCCAATGAAATTGTCATTTTATTGCAGCAATGGAGATGGGGAGTTGCCAACAGCTAAGTGGGATTCGTTAATGAGTCACATGCAAAACATCCAAAACATCCCAACAAAAAGTTCCGCAAATGTACCCACAAGAAGGTTAACAGGCAATGGTTTAAACCAGGTATTCTAATAAATAAATTTAACAGTTCATTTCTGCATGCAAGTAGGAATAGGAACTAACATGCAAAAATAGTACTTACCTATTATACACCCATTTCTTGATTTTCAGGTGCAGAAGACACAGTTAAACTCTCTGAAATAATTGAGAACACCAGAATGAGAAATAGGGTGGCCAAATTGTCTCCTCTAGGGCAAACATTCTCACTTGAGGGATTTCACAGTGTTGTCAATCAATTTTGCCTAAAAATGATTCATTTGTCATACAATGTTATGTATGCAAGGTACAAAAACTTGGATTTATATTTATATTATGATTCATGTGAATCTAACTGTTCAACAATAAAAACATGTTTGTTTTCTCTTTGGACAATATCAATGTAGGATAATGCACCTATCAATGTTAAGCCCCCAGGGGGGGAGGCCGGGACAGGGGTGGGGATTAGATTTTTTTTGCTGTTTTTTGGTCAAAATCCCCACTATCGGGACTGTAAATTTTGTCAAATTATTAAGAATTCCCCTACCTGGGGACATGTTCAGTGGTCAAATGTCCCAAGATAGGGCTCTCCAGACATGACAGAATAATCCCTTTTGATGCCTCCCTTTTCACTCAACAACATGAAACAGGAATATTTTAAGTATTCAGAAATTCATGCTTTTAAGCAATTTCAGCTACATGCTTTTCGAGACTGAGTAAAAATGGCCAGTGTATTTGTGCAATATCCCATATTATTAACCAATATAGGACAGGGTATCTAGAAACACCATTCCATGGTTAATAGACCACACAATAAATTTCAGGTTAAAAACCAGAATAAAAAAAAAGGAATGAGACAAAATGACCATGTAAAAATATTTCAAGCAAATTAAAATATTATCAAGTGAAACAAGATATCAATGCCAGCAACTTTTATTTCCAATTTACCACCTTTCATAACAATGATAGCATAACCATGTGTCAGTGGGTTTAACATGAAAAAGTCCCAAACAAACGCCATGAAACCAAGCATCACAGCAGTCACATTGAATCCATGAAATATCATCCTCTTCATCAATCACTAAGTCATCTGGTGGGTTAAACATGCCACAGTCCTGACAAATACTTGTTTCTTCACCTTCTTGACATTCGGACATTTCACTAGCTCCTTTACTTCCCTGATTTTCTTGACATACTGATTTCGTTTTTTTTCCCTGCTTGTTTCCAACTTTCTTTTGCCTTTTCTTGTTACTTTTCTTCCCTTTATTTTTTGTTTTACTAGCATGTTCTGTTACCACATCGTTCTGTATTTTCTCTTTGTTCTTTTTTCTCGTTTCGGCTGCCTTCTCGAACAGCATATAGTTTTTTTAAGAGAATGGTCTGCGTTCCACACTTTCTTGAAAGACATCTTGAGAAAAATAAGATAAAGGCTGATTAATATTTATACAAAAAGCTCGATTTTAGGAATTCGGAAAGTAAAGGTCAGTAAACATTTGACTTTTTATGCCCTGATCGAGCATTCTCTGAATGTTTGTTAAACCAAAATTGAACTTTAAAGACAAAATGAAATGACAAATATTGACAAAGAACTTGCTCAAGGTATGATTGATATTATATCCCCTTTTGGGCATTCGCATTTTATCAGAAAAGGAAAAAAATTGGATTAAAAAATCATTTATAATAATTACCTTGCAAGTGTTTGCTGCACGCTCTATCGACCATGCGGTTTCAGAAATCTGTGGGGAGTCCTTCGTTCACTTCACGGCTAGCCACAGGGAACCCAAGAACGCAATTTGTTACTTTTAAATAAGGATCTATTCTGATCGGATAAAAAGATCTACTCCAATGAAACCCGGTCCAAGACAAGAAATCATCCAAAGAAAATGGATATGAAAATATGATTTTATAGTTCTCAGATTCGTAAAATAAAAATTGTCCAATCTTTTTCCGCACTGGATTTATTATGCCTGTACCCCGTGTGCGGACTCAATTTGGTCGGCAAATATCCCCACCCTGGGGACAACATAGAAGGGAAAATGCCCCACTGTGGGGCCATAAGTGTTGATCTAATCCCCACCCCTGTCCCGGCCTCCCCCCTGGGGGCTTAACATTGATAGGTGCATAAGGTTAGCTGCTCTTCATTTCAATGAAAATGCTGGCCACCCAACCAAAAAAATAATAAAGCAGGGAATGAAGAATATGCTATAAAGTTTCCAAAAGCAAAAAAGGGTGGCCATACTGTTGTTGCCATACCAACAAGCTGTACTTATGGTTAGTAGTATCTTTCTTGGAAAATTAAATCATAATTTGCATAATCATTTTTGCTGAACTTCAAAGCAATTAAATGACTTCTCATAGTGCTTATCATAGAGAAATTTCTCTAACTTACAATAAATTCTCATTTCTTACGTATACTTACTTCACTTACCTAGTAAATATCTCATTTTTCTCTTTACAGGTTATGTTGAAGAGTAATTTGAAGAGCTGTTTTCCTTGCTTGGAAGAGATAGTGATGAACAGCAACTCAAAACTATACCACCAGAGCCAATGTGCAGTAAAAACAACAAGCCGGTAAAGGAGGAAGCCATAAAAGCCCATACGTCACGATACTAGTTAATTGTCCTGCCTCACATCCAGGCTTTATTTTGATTTTCGGTGCTTTTGTTTAGGTATCATAGAATCATTGACTTTGGGCCATATTTGTATACTGTCTATGAAATTAATACACTAGTATTGTTTGAAGAAAGATTTTTAACAATTGCTACATTACATTCTTCCCTGTATGTTGAATCAGGACTGTACTTGTGAAGTGAATCCCTTGAATATGTTCTGATGTCAAAGGCTTTTGGTATGATAAATTGTATAGCTTTTGTGAACAAATGTCAAATGCATGGCATCAAATAAATTTATTGCTATAATGGCTGTATTCACAGGACATGCCAGTCACATCAGACCATCACATCAGATATTATCATTTATCATTCATTTAGTCACAAGTGTAGGAAAACCGACGCAGCTCACACTAGTTTTATGCTAATCATCTCTTCCTTCTGCGTAATCAGTGCTCCAGAATCCAGTTTGAACTGTATTAAAGATAGAAAAATAATCCCAGCATTTAGTAGTCAGGAAAATGAAATCCTTCAAAGAGAAAATTTTCTTCCAAACCAGGTGGAGGGAAATGAGCACGAATACACGACATAACACAAGCTGGTAAGACAACGTGAATATGCCGACCAAGCCAGCCCCAGCACCATCTAACAAACTGCCTGTATGTAATATGCCGTAAACGGTTTGTGTTATGGACCGTCAAAACCACCAAATTGTTGGCGGTACGATTACCAAGCAGTTTCAAGGACGTCCACATCTGTGCAAGTAACAAGAAAACCTGGATTTTGTGTGATACATTGTGGAGTGGGAATATGGCGTTTATCAGCAGATATGATATTTCGATTGGTGACTTTCTCAATCTCCTGACAACAGACACACTCCCTTTCAGTATCCTGTCGCTGACAATGCTTGCCACATTGACACCAATTGTTGTTTACGGTTCGTTGTGCCAATTCTTCATCGCTGCTCTCGTTATTCTCAGAAGCTGGCAAAGAAACTGACTCAGTCTCAAACAAATAGGATTGAACTCCTTCTATGACATCTATTTCTTCATCAGTTTCACATTCAAGAATCATTTCAGACCCAGAATTGCTCGAATCGCTCGACGACAAAGAAGAAGAGTCATCCGCCATTTTGTAAAAAGCGACAGTTCCACCCGTGACGTCATTTCTGTTATGACGGATTGGTCGCGCAAAGATCAGAAGTGCCAGTTTTCGATATCCGTTTTTTTGCAAATAACGTTTCATTTTTTCATATTTATGAGGTAAGGCAAATGTTAATAGTGACATTTATGGGGATCTGTTTTATGGCACTTGGCCTTTAAGCTAATCTAATTCATCTCTAATACTTTTGTTCTTATTTTTGATATTGTAGTTTATTATGCAATTAGTTTGTATAATACCATGATCACCTCGGGATCTATTGTTTTTGGAGGGATGTTTAATCGCTAACATCCCTCCCTCATGAATAGAAAGAGGGAAAATTAGTTCTAATATTCCCTCATTAATTATGAATGAGGGATGATTAGAACTAATCGTCCCTCATCCATAATTAATGAGGGACGATTAGAACTAATTGTCCCTCTTGTTATTCATGAGTGGTTGTCCCTCATTTAACGCAATCATCGGGACGATCGGAGACAACTTTGCACGCTGTACCGAAACTCTATAACTTTCTAACGCACCGATACCTCTTACCACTGCACACTCTTACGCGTGTGGGATCTATGCATTCTATTTTGCGCATGAGCATAACGACATAAAGAAAGCATTTAGCTTTCGAATTGATTAACAACCTATAAATACTTGTTCATTGTAAGTATATAACAAAGAAATCTATTTTCGAAAGTCCCCAGAACAGGGTTACGCACAATTGGTAAAAGAATTGTATAATATTTTCAAGTTTTGGATGAACAAACAGCGAAGTATATTTCGTTTATTTCCTCGGTGATCATGGTATTACAAAGTAATACCATGACTTCTTCGGGATATTAGTGATTAAATGTCCCCTCAGCCTCGGGAGGTTTAGTAAAAGTCCTTCCACTAAACCTCCCTCGGCTTCGGGGACATTTAATCACTAATATCCCTCAGGGTCATGGTATTACTTATAAATAGATTCAAATGCTATTTGTTATGTTCCAGTATTTGTTGAGAGATATTTTATCTACTAAAGTACTGTAGAGTTAAATATTACCAACCCTAATCAAATGTCTCAGTGTTATATTTGGATAAGATGTCAGAAACAGCAAGTTTTTTAAATCTTTAAAATACATAAATGCGATGATCAAGATACAGTACACAATAAAGGACATCTTTTGGTGGAATTGGTTAGTCATTGGCTATCCAGATTAAGAATCATATTGATTATGTCCTGTTTCTTGTCTTTCGGACTTGCACATATTCACCTGAAAATGACAAGCAGAAAATAATAAGAATAAGTTATCATCAACTATTGACATGAAAGTCATTATTATTGAATGGTAGTCAAAACTACTAGGACATGTCCTGCATTATACCCATATAAACCTTGAAGATTGAAGAGAATTTCAACAAGCTGGCTAACTTTCATTTTGAGAAGTTTTTTTTTTGTGGCTGAACTTGATGGGCTGTTCTTGATGGACTGTTGATATCCTTTTAGACTTCTTTGCAGCCTTGGACTTCCCACCTTCATCCCAGTGTTAGTTGTTTGTTTTTGTATATTTGCATTTCAGTCTTTCAATGTCCTTAAGGGCCTCTCCTCTTTTCTACTTGTATCAAACTGGTGCAAGCATCCCAACGATTTATCTTGTGATGGAAACTCTTTCTGAAGGAGTCATTCTTTTTCTCAACACCTATAATGTACAGTTGTTATATGTTTGTCTATTTTAGTCCTTGCCACAACAATGTTCCACTGGTCAATTTTTATGGTTCACATTTTGAAAATTGTCATAAATTTATGTTTTGGATTAAAATGATGTTATTTTTCCCCTTCAAACATTTTTAATAATAATAATAATAAACTTTATTTAAAGATGGAGCCAATTTAGCCTGGCTAATCTTCCATTGGGCCATCTAAGATTTAATCAAATGGAATTGGGTCAAAATATATTTATGCTGTTCAATTTGTGCTGATCAATGTGTATAAGTTATCTTATTTATAAATACTCCCTAGTAGGATCATACTCAATTCAAAAATGCAAAATATAACTTTTCAACTGTTCCAATGTCAGTTACATATGCATACAAACCTTGTCCAGAGAATAAGGCAATGCTTCCATGTTTTAGTAACATGTCAGGAACATGGTACATCATGACATGAATGTAGGGCGTAATAGGCTGGGATGCACTGTAACCTGGACCTCTCATAGCAAGTAATTGTCTCCGCCATTCCCTTGCCTGAAATAGCAATTGCAGTAAATTTTTAATATCCTAAGTATTATATTATGTTAATTTGATTTTACATAGTAGCAGTAATTATATGTCAGAGGCTACAAAGTCATGTTCTAAAAATTAACAAATTTACAGGCGAATTCATGTTCTAAAAATTTGTTGACTGTCTGACTTTTTCATAAAGTAGTAAAGATCATAAAGATCCTATTTCAGTCTTCATTACAATGATATAAAGCACTTTAAGAGTGAGAAATAAAACTTACCTCATGAATCAAAAAAGTCAAAAAAAACAAATACCTTTTTTAAAAGTGCCTATAATGCCACATCCTTTTCAGACTAGAAATACATCATTGAAATAAATGTTTTGTGTAACAACTCCAAATGGAGGTGGAACATGAGCCATTTTAGCACTAATTCCTATATAATTTGCTTTATTAACGAGTCACACTCTAATATATTTCGAACTTCGTGCAAAAACAATAGAAGCCCCCTGCAAGGTGTCGATTCTGTGCGGTGAATTTGGTCATGACATAGATGAAGCAGATCCTTCAAACATTGAAATGGAGTATTGCATATCATGTCCTGACAAAAAACCCTCATGATAGACACTGTTGAAGTGGATAGCAAGTAACCTGGTTCCTTTGTTCTGTTGAAAATGAATTTCCGACCCCCATTCGAGAATGCTTAAATCTTCTGAAGCCTTATCTGATTTACAGTATTGCTGTACAATGGGGTCGTTCTCAAATTTGTGGAATTGAGGAGTTGTGAAATGTTTAGTGTCTCGTCCGTTTCAAGCAAGCTTGATTGTCGACATTTGCAGGATCATTTCTGGAATGCAAGGTTTGATACAGGAAAGATGGCGGTAAACCCCATGTATGGCAAAACATGATTGGAAAAAATGACATCTTTGTCTCCAGTGCTCTTGCTGGCGAGCACTTATGAGAGATTCCAACAGAAATGGCACCAGAAACTGCTCTGGATATTCAAAGGTCATAATGAAAAGGTACAATATCGAATAATAAATTAGTAGTCCAGGATTTTCGATTTAAGTTTCAGTAACCATGAGCGACTCGATGAAGACTTGGTGCCATCACCTGCTAGCGTAGTCTTGCACCAAGAAGTGAATAGATAAAGTGGAGGCCACTATGCACATTCTAGGCCTTTGTTTTCACAGTAATCATATTAAATTCCTTGCCTCTCTGGAGATCGCTCAGACGTTTTGTGACAAAGAAAGAATATGATGAGTGCTGGTTTGACATCAATAAATTGTAGTCGTTTTGGCAACAATTACGACAACTAGGATCTTCAATGGAGTCAATTTTGTCCTGTACAGATTGAACAGACCAGGAATAATGTGGCAGCATTGCCTTTTTACGATAACCATGAGCAATGATACAGTAGTCGCCAAGGAGGATATTTCACCCGTCCCATCATGCACCGCGGGCAAACTATATTATCAACTGCCGAGACCCCCAGCGAAGCGCCAGTTTGCGAAGATGTTCAGTAACTAACATGGCGGGCAGTGCTACGAGAGAGACCGTTTCGAAGGAAAGGTAACTTATAGCTTAATTGGTTTCGCTTAACTTATAGTCCTTATATAATATAGCTTTTTTGCACTATTTCTATTCAGAATTGTTTTATTTCGAATTAACATATACAAAGCTAACACTTATTTTCTCTTTTAAATTCGACAGAATCGATTCTCTACGAGAGAATCAAACCAGATCAAACGTCCTCAAAAGCGGTCTGTTAACTCTGCATTGCATCGATATGAATACTGAAGTCGTCCTTCCGCTACAGGAGTTACCATTTGTTGAATGGACAGCATGTATAGGCCACGTCAGCGTCCTCAACGAGCTTTGTGAAAGGCGATTAGTTTTATTTCCAAACAGTCATTATGTCATGGAGTTGTTGTCGAATTTAAAGTCACCTATAGTTATTGATCTGTCCCACAGTTTTTATGTCAAGGTACGTCTTGCAAAATTATAAAATTTACTTTGGACTTATGGCGAGAAGAGTTAAGCTTCGATATTCTTCAAATAAGCTATGAAATTTCCACTGATTTATGCTATGTTTGTTTATAAAACACAGCTGAAATCAGACGAAGAGGAAGAAGAAGAGAGTCACCCTGTGGTAGTCATATGGAAGTTTGTTGTTGTTCTTGGCATGCCCGGTAGAGCATTGCGCCCTAAGGTTGACTATTTTGAGGTCAACGGCCAACCACAGATGCCTTACCTGGATTTAGAAAGTGTTAGGTGTAACTGCTCAAGATGGCCGAAACGTGGAATGATTTTCGTAAATGGTGGTCATGATGACAACGAGCCCCCGGAGAATTCGCACAGTCAAAGTGACCAAAATGAAAGCACCGTTGAGCAACAAGTACCACATACAGTTGATATCGAAGAAAACGACAGTGTTGTTACTGATGGTGAAATTATACTCGAAAGTGAGACATTTAAGCTAAAGGGCTGCAGTTATCATCCTGGCATGCAAAAGGCTTTAACATTTATTCAAGGGAAAATTGCCAAAAAAGAACAACTAGATGTCAAAATAATTGAACAGCCAGTAAATGTTCGAGATGAAAATGCTCTGATTGTTAAAGTCCTGGTTACTGATTTGTATGAACCTGTAGGGTATGTGCCAGGGAAAAAAGTCCAGAAATTTACAGCTGCAATGCAAAACGAAGAGATCGAATCATTGACACTGAAACACATTCATAGAGTTTATATCCCTGCTATCAACAGCTTTATGTTGTTTGGATATGTGCATGCCATCAAGAGAGGCAAATGGTTGCCAGACAATAAAGACTACACTTACAATTGTTAAAATACAATGGATGAACAGATGAACACATACATTTACCTATCAATGCAAGTGTAAAGTCAATGATCTGCCCATTGCTGAAAGCACTCATAGTGAGCTCTTTAACTTGCAGTAGATACTTGCTTACTCAGTTGAAAATATTACTCTATTCTAAATTTTACTAGCTGCAAACTTGCAAGCTTACTGTGAGTGCTCTCAAGAACCATGACTAAAGAAAGACATAACATACTCTAGATTGGAATATGGCACTCAATTTAAATATTTCTAATGCTGTGTTCATGTGGAAAAAAACAAAACAAAAGGGTTTTCACATCAAGAAAAGGCTAGTCAGTCCACAACAAAACTTATTCAAAATGATCGCCATATTACAATTTAGTAATGACTAAAAGTTGACTTGAAAACCCTGTTGGCTGTGAATTGTAGACATTATCTATCATGTCATTGGACAATGGTCATATATTTTATTTATTTATTTATTTATTTATTTATTTATTTATTTATTTATTTGTGTACTTCACCCAAGGGCAGGACCCCACAATGGCATAACCAATTAATGTGGGTCCAAGATTATTATTACACAAAGAATAAAAAAGAAAGAAGAAAGGATTTATAATGAATATTTGCGATTAATTACAACAGGTTACTACATTTAACCCTGGAATTTCTACTTTGCAATTGGTTGCACTTTAAGCAACTACAGCTACTTTTTTAAAAATTTTACATTCTAAAGCCAGTCTATTTTTCCTTAAATGTAAGAGATAAATATTATATAATATTAATTATTATGAATATCATTTCTGTGTTAAAATTACAGCAACTCAGTGTTCAAATGACATTTGCATTTACAATATTGTACACTATAAGTACACTATCATGGTGCATTTGGAATGGGGGGTAAACCAACTACAGGGCGGTGCATTTGGCTTCTAATTGTAGTTTTATTTCTGGTTGGCAAAACGTTTCTTCCTGCAGCAAATATTGAGCTATCCTCTCTAAGATTTAGTCTTAAATGATGAAGCCTTAAAGGATGTGTACGTAACTCAACATGGTCCTCTTCAAAGGCTGGGCGTTCTTCATCTCTGAATCTGTCATTTAGTGTGTAATAATAGAATGGCAGATTGGCATCCATTTTCTTTGTAAATTCCCTTTGAAAAGAAAAGTATTGAGTGTCATTGTTGACTTAAATCAAAGTATTAGCACTTCAGCTTCATTTTGGGTTTGTTACCATAGCCCTTTAACTGTTAATAAACAACTTTGTCAACCAACACAAAAGCATTGTCCACTTTTTCTTTCTCTCTTTTTCTCTCTCCTTTCTATCTACCTCTCTTTCTCTTTTTCTTACTCTTTCTTCCTCCCTTTCTTTTTTTTCCCCCTTTCTTACATTAGTCTGTGTCTCTGACTGTAGATATGTCTGTCTGTGGTTATATGATAAATTGTTTAATTAAATTACTTTTATTAGTCTCAAAAATACCTGACTACTTGACTCCATATTTCACGGAACTGCTTCAGTGTGAAAACTGCACCTAAAAGACGATGTATTATGGCAAAGAAATTCTCCAAGTCATCAGTTCCACCAGCTCTTGGGTGCTCAGGATATCCTACAACATGATTCAGGTGCCTTCGTGCCTCTTGGCTTTCAATGTTTGTGGTGACTTCTATCAGTGTTTCTCGTGAAAATCCACAAACCACAAACTCCCATGGCCTTTGTATTGAAATAAATTAATATAAGTCAGTATAGTAATCCCTCCCAACCCAAATACTTTTGATTGATGAAAGGTTGTCTTACACATTTATATATTTAATATTTCGTTAATTTAGTATCTCTGATGAGATGGAAGACCAAAGTTCTGCTTACTCTGAACACTGCTCACTCTTCCAAAATCCTATATTCCAGCTGTCAGGCTTATTTAAAAATCTCACTATTTGATAGTTTGTGCATTTGCATACATTTATCAACAACCTTTCCGCAATCAAGTGTACAAAATACATACAACTGAACATACATAACAAAATACATGACAGGGTACAGTGATATGCATTTCATGCAAAGTAAGGTAACTCCACATCTCTCAGAGAGCAATATCTATATTAATTGCATGTACATTTCTAAACATTATGGAGCTCCTGTGTCCCCCCCCCCCCTCAAACAATAATCTGTGATATTAATAATCTAAATATCTTTCACTAGCCTGTTAACATCTATGGTTGAGAAATCATATCTCTCTCTATGCCATGGCATTAATTCATCCAAGATATAGTTCAACATGTTGTAGTTGTATCTGCAACGCTGAAGCTGACTAAGTCCTCTTCCATCTGCGGCTTCATGCCAATTAGCAATGACTTCCACATACTCTGCTTCAGTCTGGTATCCATGTCGTCTAAGGGATGATACTACATGACATGAGAAAAGTCGCTCCACATCCTCAACTGACTGTTTCCTCACCCCCATTAAAGCAGCATGTGTTAATCCACTTTGTGCATCCTTCAGAACATCATCAAATGCAGCGAAATGTAATTTGGTGTTATGCCCCTGTCTGGTACTTTTTCCAATTCGCTTGAGTATATGGTTGTGGTCTCCTCTGTCATGTCTGACCATATTTGTAACAGGGTCAACCTCGGGAACATAAATGTAGGTACAGAAATCTACATCTCTCTCTTTCCAATACTGTATGGTGCTTCGTAACTGATAAGTTGCTGCAATTGATCTAAGTTTGTTTAACAATGTCTCTGGGGTATCCTTGCGGAAAGGATATGGGGTGTAGCCATCTGGAACTAATGAGCCACGAATGTTGGTAACAGCATCATTAAGAGACAGTCCATCCACAGTTTGTAGCCTATGAAGTTTTAGAATCAGTTCATCAGGGAATATTGGATTTGGACACTCAACAACTGGTGTTCCATCAGCATTAACTAAAACACAAAGGATAAAACTAACATTAATTAATTTAGTTGGGGAACTGAAGTCCAACAAGCAGTTTATTATCCTTGAAAGCCTTGCCCTAACACAATACTATTATTGCCTCATATCTCTATGAATTTTTTTCTTTCTTTCCCATTCTTTTGTTTATAAACATCATCTATGGTAAACACTATCTATGGTAAGCATGGATTATACAATCAAATGAATTACCTCTCTCCAAAATCAGCATATCCAGTATGGTTTCTTTTGCCATTTTCTTAACACTTTCTTTGGCATCATGGACTATTTGCCAAAGGTTCAATGGCCTGGTTTCACCTTGGGATCTAAGAGTACAATATTCTCCATCTGTGGTAATGCCTACAGATTGTAAAATAGTAAATATTATCACACAACTGCTACTGCTAAATGTATGCCTTTTGGTAAAATTAAATATTCCTTTATTGATCTTCTACATTGAAGGTAGATCGTGTTGTAAAGCATAAACCTGTAGTTCGTGTAGAGATAAGAAACAATATTGGCATATGATCTATCTGATTTTTTTCCCTCACCAACTAAGGTAAGATCTCTTTTCCTCATTTCTTCCTTTAATGGTTTAGTCAGGTCTCTAACGTACTGGTCTCTTAGTGTTCCACATGGTACATAGCCAACAGGTAAAGCATAAGGTTTGGCATTCCTTCTTTCATCAGAAATCATCCAGACCACTACATGATCAGCAGCTTGACGCTTCTTCTTAAACAGGTTCTTCAAGTATGTCTTGCTTTCAACTTCAAGTCGCCCAAGCAAGACAGAAAAAGCATTCTGATCACCATCACCCCTCGTCTGGTGGGAAGACACATCCTCATACCTGACTTGCAATTCCTGTGCCTGGGTCAGCAATGTTTGGTATTCAATTAATTCCCAACTCAGGTTCTTTAGATCCTCTCCTTTGGTGTTCTTGGCTTCAAACTTTTCCCTGTATTTTGTCTGAGCTTTCTCAAGGCCAGATAGTAAAAACAGGCCATCTTCTTTAAGATCCTTTATTATGTCTCCTATGTATCTGGCAGAAGGTTTCTTTGTAAGAGGATGGTGGAGTGACGCTACTCTTTTATCATATTTTTCTCTAAGCTGTTGTACCTTCCCATCACACAAATCTTCATCTCCGTTCCACTTTCCTTTCATTGATTCCATTAAACCTTGCTTTATATCAGTTCCATCAATTTTGATCCAAAATCGTCCTTTAGGATTGGCCTTTTTCAGTTCATCTAGAGCAGAAGGCTGAAATTGAATCACATGAAAAAAAAGAAAAAAATAAATGGAAGAAAGAAAATTTGATATATAAAATATGTAAAGGTAATTTTTGTACTATAACATGTACAAGGCAGTGTAGTTGATATGAAATCTTGAGTATTAACCTCAAGGTAACATGTACCTATATATTCTATATACCTCAAACTTGACCATGTTCAGCTGTGCCCTCTGTAATTCAGCAATAAATATTTGTGCTTCAAAGAAGGGTGATGAGCTAACTTATATTTATAATTTATTTATAACACTTAAAGCATGCAGCACCTTGAACTAGGGAATTAAACAATGGAGGGTAAAAACAATTATCAACGCCTTAAAATGAGTTGATTACCATTGTTAGTTATATGTTGCATGCTTTAAGAGTTTGTACTCAGTCAGTTTTCATTTCTATAATTTTTCAAACTTCTTTAGATTGTCACTACCTGAAAACCAGGAGAAGGGGTGACTTTCAGAGTATCTTTTTTGGAGTGTCTCCAGTTTGCAGACAAGCTTGGAGCTGGTATATTGACCCTTGCCTATCAAAATAAAAAGAGCTTTTAATTTCAAATTAATTTTTTATGTAATAAAACAGATATGACAACACACCTTCTCAGTATTGCCAATGTGCTTTTTCTGTTGACCACTCCACATTGGCCCAGTAAACAATCTGTGAAACCTTGAGGGAAACTCTGTTTCCATGGTCTGTAACCACGTGTGATAATCGTGGGGTACACGCAGCTGAAAAATACATCCGAACACATTTCAATTACATGACCAGTTTTTTTAATATATTATTTATTTATTAGAGCTTACTGTTACCTTTCTTTAATCTAAAGTTACTTTGCTTAAGCTCACTGCCCCAGGCAAGGTAACCTTGATTAATAAATGGTAGGAAATAAAGAGAAAAATACAAAAGTAATAGCTTTGTACATGTATTCAGCTGCAATTCTGTACATAGAAAAAACAGCCAATTAGAAAGCAGGAAAAGTGACATCAGACACTTAACTATAGAATACCCCACAGATGATATTCATTCTATAGTGTTTCTATTGACTACATGAACATATTAATAATTTGTGGAGTATTCTATAGTTATTCCAAAATTTAATACATATAAATATCCATCAGTATTAAACCATGAGACATTACAACAAGTGACTGTAAAACCATGGAATATGTCTCTTCTATTTTGTGTATTCTACATTGTAGAAAACACAAATGACTGATGGAATATTCCATGGTATATTGCACAAGAAGCCATTAAATGGAGTAATGAAGTTGACTTAATACCTGATTTACATCTGTACTGGCATAGAACTGGATAGTATACTCAATAAGACCATAAGGCATACGATCCAGTGGAAAGAGAGGGCACTGTAGTCCTTCACGATTTTTTCCAAAACACTGACTGAAATTGTAGAGTAGGTTTGGCTTCCCATTTTCTTCCAACCTCTTCATACCAAGCAGTGACAGTGACACATAATTACCAGGGTTAGTTGAAATCCTTTCTCCTTCTGCTAAAGTTAGAAACAGTTTGTTTGCCAGTTTCTCTGCATATTCCTTATTTCCTGGAAGACTTGACAAAAATTCAATCAACAATTGGTGTTTGCTGGATGGAAGGGAAGAAACAATTTCTTTTAACAAATGATATTTTTTATCATCATTCAGGGATGAAAAGTACTGTTTTGCAATGTGTAACTGCTGATCTTTGTTTAGTGAAAGGTGTCCAGCAGGAGTTGTAGGTGGTTTGGCTTTAGTATTTAAACTAGGTCCACTAAGGTAATTTTCCACAGTTAAACCAAGATCATCTTCTGCTTCCTCTAGGGTCTTGTATTTCCCTTTAAGGTATACAACAACTCTTTGTCTTGCTGTACTTGCTGTGAAAAAATTTAAAGTAACATCCATTACTTAAAAGCACAATTATAATAACATGAACCTTAAGTAGCATTATGCTTTGAATAACCTACATGTACAACTAACCTGCCCTCAAATATGGAGACTTTGTTGTTGCTTGAATGAAATCAACAGCCTTTTTCCAATATGGGTTGGTGGGCCGCATTGATGGCCACTCACTTTCGGACGGCTGTAAGTCACGGTGTAAAGCCACAAATTGAACCAGTGCAGTATCTTCCTCAACAGTCCATAACTTTTTAGAGTGTTTTGGTGAAAAGGTTAACTGTTGTGGAGACTTGTATAATCCTCTGGCTTTACGAACTAAAAATGTGGCAATCTACAATAAAATATTCACAAACAGGTAATTTAGACATGCCAATGAAATAGGGCTTGGGGCCTCACACTTGTGGATAAGTACAGAGAGACAGAGGGGAGACTTAGGGGCTGTTTACATGAGGTAGGATGTTCCTAGCACTAGGGCTAAGTCTTTTGTCTTCTTTTCTCTAGAGACACTAAAAACAAAAGACTTAGCCCTAGTGCTAGGATCATCCTACCTCATGTAAACAGCACCTCAGATCGTTTGTGCTCGGGCTCTGATACCTTTTGTTTTGGAGTAGTAGGTTTGAATGCCAACCTTTTTCTACTCTTCCCTGTCTCTTCTTCATGTTTTTCCCTTTTTTCATCGGGTTTTAACGGGGTATCTCCTGTAGAGATATGTTTCCTCTTGTCTTTGACATTTTCTCTGCAAGCAGAAATTCCTGAATTGGAATTTAAGTCCTTCTTTTTGCACGAAGTACAACGTTTTGGTGCAACTTCACATCTCCTTTCTTTTTTGTCTTTGGGCTTTAGTGGCGTATTTCCTGTAGTTATATGCTTTCTTTTATCTTGTTTTTGATCCTAAAACACCATCAACAAATAAAATAATGATTTGAAGTCATTTCATGTTCATTCTCTGAATTATAACTCTAACTAAAGGCAAAAAGTCAGTACATTCTCTCGTACGATCGATCAAACCCTCTTCGAGTTTCGGCTTGAAAATCAAGTATTTTAAGCAGTCCGAAAATACAA
Source organism: Telmatactis stephensoni (assembly GCA_029948255.1). Classification (NCBI taxonomy): domain Eukaryota; kingdom Metazoa; phylum Cnidaria; class Anthozoa; order Actiniaria; family Isophelliidae; genus Telmatactis; species Telmatactis stephensoni. Next base: position 205,834 of record JALIZF010001395.1, on the reverse strand, counting down.
CTAAAGCTGGGTACATTAGGGTACATTTGTATCCAAAACATCAAGCATTATCTAAACTAAGTAAATCTGGTTCGAAAAAGCTAATGTACCCACGATATTCAATATTAACTTCGAATATTCATGTACACGTCGAAAGAAAATAATGGCGGAGCGACGAAACAATATGAATAAGCGCTCAAGCATAACTGATATTATTGTCTTTGCAGACCTTTAAACCAATAGATTTTGGTATCAAACAAAAGACTGATATTAGCATAACAACATAATGAAATATTACTTACCATAAACGTCGTTTTGTGCCCCAAAAAAGCTGACAAAGAAGGGTTATTTTCATATCTTTTCGAAAGCTGGATTCGATGAGGTGGCATAAAAAATGACGTAATCTCCCGAAAGGCATGATGGGACGGGTGAAATATCCTCCTTGAGTAGTCGCCTTGATGTAGTGATAATGGCCGCAAAGCGCATATCTCAGAAAAAGGTAAATCCCTGTGTACCAGTGGAATACTGTTGTACCTAGTCATTGTGTACAAAATTTTAGAACAGTCACGAGTGGAAACATTAGTCTTTGGGATACGTTTTGAAAAAGAATTCAGTAGTTTGTTCTGGTGAAGACAATGGCACTTTGGACAAAACATCAATGGGGAGAAAGATACTATGATTGATAAGAAATGGTTTCTATGGTATATGTATATACCTATTGAAATATGACCATGATTTAGACAAAAACCTAGTTGAACAATTATATACAGTTCAAACTACATTCAGTAAGTCTTTAATCCCAGTTACGTCAACTTTTTCTAGAAATACAGTATCCAACTTTTCTAAACACTTAATAAAGGAATTTGAAAAAAAATGAGGAGCCTAAAATTGTTGACTGTTGTTCTCTAATTGTAAGTGTAGTTTTGAATGGCAAATTAGATGAATAGGAAAACAAATAGGGGACAAATTACATGGGTTGATTGTTTGTTGGAGTAAAACCAACCATCCTTTTAAGGAATCCTGGAAACGATTTGTTTTGACCGTCACCTTCATGAATAATGATGAACGTTTTTTTTATTTTCAAAACAGGATAACAATGGATAACACCAAATCGTTAAAGTTATGATATATCCCAAACTTTCACGCAAATGACATGATTTTGAAAACATTTTATCAAATTACTATTAAATTTGTACATATAGCATATCAAGTTGTACACAAGTTATAAGAACACATATATTCCTAAAAGAATGTAAATATAGTACAAAAATGTCATCTATGAACAGTAACAATATCATCACATATCATTGAATTTTTATCAAAGATATAAAATGTCAGATGGTTAACTAATATTTAGGTCTTATTAACCAAGCGGGAGGTCTGATTCTCCCGTACAAACAGACCAAGCTCGGTTAATAAGAGTTTTATTATATGACCTATTTTTCTAAAATAAAGAAAAAATCCCAGTCTTTGTTATTCATTTTACATTTTATATTCATTTTACTTGTTTTGACAACCAGAAGTGGGAAGTGTGCTGCGTTTGCACAAACTTACAAGACAAAAATTCTTCTAAAATAACCATCATTTTCAAAGAACCTAATAACAAGTCCAACTTAAGACATGTTATAGGTAACGTAAATGCTTTGAAAAATAACGAGCACTATGGAAATTTTTTTTGCATCTGTTTGACTGTCACTTTGTAATTTCTTGAAATTAAACTGATGATTTAACTAAAAAAATACGGCTAATCAGTTGATGAGAATTATTTTTGACATAAATCTGACTGAACAGCACACTTTTGAAGAGAAATAGCTTTTTTTGCTTTGTTTTCAAATTTTAATATGCAATCGGACTGGTTATTACCGGAGAATCTAGACTGGTCCGAGAAGTGATATAACCAATCAAATCACACCATTTGCTAGTGCCCAGGCTCCAAAATACACGGTCATATAGTAAAATGTGATATCATAACTAATGTCAACCTGTAGTGACATATAGAGATAAACTGATGTGGCATTTATAATCATAAGTAGATGAATGGATCTCTTACTGAAACGGACTATTTACAATCAACTAGTTGAGTCAAAATATAATGCAAGATCATTTATAATGTATCGGAATTTGTTTCTGATGATTAAATAGAAATATTCTAAGATATGAAAAGAAGCTAAGTAGTAAACGACAACGGTATATATCAATCGAGTAAATGATACTTAGTCAGGTAAACATCTACACAATAACATAAGTTTCCACAGAACAAGGCACTTGAACTGTGATACAAAATTGAACTAGTTAAATAGCCGCTATTATAGACCAGTGGTCGTTATGACTGCACTACAACAGTTTATAAATAAAAATGAATAAATATTCTTTATTTATCTTTGGATTTTCTGAGTAGCATTTCTGCTAATATCTCCAAGACTCATTTGCACACTCACTACCCCTACATTCGATATACTCTGCATACAATTTCAAAACTCACATGTTGATTTTTGCTGAAGGAGGAAAAACCGGAGAACCCGGAGAAAAAAACCCTCATGCAATGGGAGAGAACAACACATCAAACAAACTCAAACTCACATATGATCCAGCATCAGAGCCGGTGAGAGGCGGTGGCTTAACCACTATGCCACCCATGCCACCCCACTATTTATATGACAGAAAAAGAAATACACAAGAGACCATCAAAGAATAAAACTGGATAAAAACATATTCGAATTTGATGGTCTATTCCTAACTGTTTTGCTTCAGTGATAACAACTATTGGTGTCTAAATACCACTAATTAGCAACTAAATGTTAGTTTGTTGATTAAATGAGAACTATTCTATATGAAAAAAACTAAGTAGTAAACTACAAAGATAAATACCAATAGACTAAATGAAAATTATGTAAGTAAACATCTATATGATAACATAAGTTTTCACAGAACAAAGGCACTTGAACTGTGAAATGAAATTCAAGACTAATAGTGCTTCTCTCTGCACAACAGTTTGTATGAAAGAAAAAGAAATGCACAAGAGACCATGAAACAGTAGAACAAGATAAAAAACATATTTATATGTGATGGTTTATTTTTAACTGTTGTGCTTCAGTGATAAGGAATATTAGTCTGTAAATACCAATTATGAGCGACTTAATGTTGGTAACTAGTTGATTCTATTTAACAGTTATAGTGCCTTTTCTCTAGTGTTGTTATATTAATTACTCCTTATTTTTCTTGGTTTTCTTTTTACGTTTCTCTGTTTTGTTCTTTTCCCTTTCAGTTTCTGGCTAAGGATTATCATCTTGGTCATTGTCTTCCTCTTCTTCTTGGATGACAATGTGTCTTCTTTTTCTTTTCTGGGTTTTCTTGGATCTTTTCGAAGACCTGAACGTTGTAAGCATCAAGCACTGGCTGTTGAGGCTCTTCTACAATGTCTTCTACAGGTCCTTGTGCACCAATTTGAACAGGTTGTTGAGGGCGTTGGCCTCTTTCACGATGCAATTCTTGTGCACCAACAGCAACTCCTTGTGGTACTTGTTGATGTTCTTGATGCAAAACTTTATTCACAGTTTCAGGAAAAATAGAATTGGCTGTGGAATTGGTCATTATTTATCTGACGATTTAGAAATATAATTATGAAAAATTATTAAAAATTAAATGCAATATAATTCTTTACATTCAGCTTAAAAGTTGCTAAATTAGAATAAAACACACGGGAGAACCACTATGTACGTTTTAAACAGGCATTGTTTAAACAACGAAAATTTGTGCAAGCTCATGTTTAATTTTTTTATTTATATGCATATATTTGTATATATCCTTTCTACACTCTGATGATGGCCTCTGTGGTGCCGCATCAAAGGGCGAGGGCTTCCATAGTCCCTTGGACCGTACGGAAGATAGGGAAGTGGCCTGTTAGTGGCATAAGGAAGAAATTTGTTCGGTTGGACCACTGCTTCCAGATACTATTGGTCTGCCAACTGGTACTTTTTTATGTATCTTGGTTAGCGTGTAAAATTCAGGTATTCTAGGCGTTTTTTTGTTGTTGTTGTCATTAAGCCATCCAAGTGTCATTTTATCGATATAGTTGTTAGAATATAATCGATTAGCAACTAACTTTCGTGGCTGTCTTACATAGTATTGGCTCTGAGAGAGGTTTATAATATTTCTCGTCAGAGACCTGTGCAAGTCATTAATTTTATAGAAAGTATTCATGATGACAGTAGTGGTTCCTTTGTCAGCTTTCTTAAGATTGACCTCTTTATTAAAAGTTAATTCTTTTAAAGGTTGTCTCACCTGGACTAAGGTTATCACGTTGTTTCTGGTGGCAAACCAGTGTCAACTCAGTCTTAGTCAGTTCCAGATATGCTTCAAGTGCCACACAGATGGTTAATTGGGGTTGTGGCTGCCACTTGGATTTAATACAGAACTGGTGCGGTTTTGTGGTTTCCGAGTCTGGGAAAATATATCTTAACTGCATTAGGTGTGCAAACTTATTGAAGTCCGTAGTGAGAGGAAGAGTAGAAACTGGTTTAGGAGGAGTTGGTATGAACTTTAAACCTTTTGCTAGCAAAGCTGCCTCGTTATCTGATAGGACTTTATTAGAGAGATTTTTAATAACTCGTTCATTCTGAGCCCTTACTCGTGCTTTGCAATTTGGGTTTGAAATTACCTGCCTTCTAAATCGTGACTGAGTTTGCATGTTTGCATGTTTACGCACTGAGAGTCAGTAAGCGAGGCATATGAATAGTTGACAACTATTTTTATTTTCACCATTGGAAAACGATTTACAGCTGTTTATCAGTGTCTAATTCTTTGACTTTATTCCGTAGAGCTACAATTTCAGTGTTCTCGTTCTTAGTATTTGAGTGTCTCTTGTTAATCCTATGTACTGCTTTGGAAGCTGTGGCTTGAATCCTCTTGAGGGTGGTTTTGGTGTGGTCTGGTTGGTTTTTCAGCTTGTCCTTCAGCGACTAGAGGAGTGCATTGTCTGAGCTGATGTTCTTTTCATGTTGTTTGACCATTAGTTGCAAGAGTCTTTGTTCCGCAGCTTGGCAGATACTTTTAACTTCAGCATCAAAGACAGCATCTGGTCTGATGTGGGGTCTAGGACGATACTGTAGACCTACTGGACAGCTGTTGTTGATACTGTTGTTTAAGACCATCATGGACTTTCTACTCCTGGTGGATCTTGCTTAGATGCTGGCAATTTGGTTCCATAATGTGTTGAGGCTCTCTGTGGTCTTTTGACACCTGGGAGCTGGTTGTGCTGATGGGATATCTTCCTTGCTGTCGAGGTCTCTCTTAAGTGGAGAGAACATTGGCTGACCATTGGTCATGCCGGCGAGGATGGAAGCAAGTGTATCTGGACCAGTAAAAACGTGCCCTGACAAGGGGTTTGCACTGATGTAGTAGGGCATCATACTTCTTTCTCTGGGTATGGCCAGCCTCCTGAGTGGAATCAGCCAATTGCTTGAGAGTGGCGAGGAGTGTGTGGTTGTCGACCAAGGCTCGAGGGCTGTTGGCCTGCTGCTGGACCATTTCTATTGCATGCCCCACATTGTTTGTGGCTACTTGTTTTTGTAAATTGTGAATTGTTATTGTGAGGGTCCTAAGGTCCAAGGAGGGTAACGGGGGGATTTAGCACAATACTAGTAGAGCGCATAGTGAGAGGCCGCTGAAGGTGTTAGCTTACTAGAAGCTTGATCACGTGGGTTTGGTTTGCCTGCTTTGAACATTCAGGGTGAATACAAATAAAAAGTATTACATAGATAAAATATTGAGTATTTTTAGGGGGGTCTATCCAGATGCTTGCAATAGTCTCAAAACACTTCAATGAGGTCCGTCCGTTCGCTTGATACATATACGTAAACTGGTGATGTGAAGTAAAGAAGAAAAATTCTGCAAGTTATATTCACCATCAAAATGTGCACTTTTGAGAAACTCTTGAAACCCTTGTTTTTTCACGAAATGTAACAATTTGCTGTGATGTCATAATGACCACAATGCTGACTATTTGCACGACAAAAGTAAGGGCTACATGCAGTAAAACACCTCCGAAAATTTCCCAGTTGATGAAATTTGACATTTTATCCCCACAATTTTGGGGTCGTTTGTGCAGAGTGTGATTCGAGACTGCAAATTCCAGCAAAATCAAACCAGTCACTTTTACAGAAATTTAACATAAGAGAAAAACTGCAGATTGTAGCGAGGTCAACCTGGTTGCTTTAATCAGACTGATAATATATCCAAATGAGGTCCTCACAGTTGCCATAACAATATGGGTAATTATAATTAAAAGAAAAACTGCAAATTCTGGAGGGGACAATCCAGTCTCTTTGACAGGTTAATATTTTAACATTAAGAGAAAAACTACAAATTCCAGCAAGGTCAATAACATGGTCACTTTAAACAAAACGATAACACATATGAGCAAGTTCAACCTGGTCGCTTTCACCCTTTGGTGCCTGCCCTTCCAAATATCGTTCCAATAGGAACGACAGTTTTGGCATAGTACAGGTTTCTAAAATCGTTGGACTTCCAAAAATGATTTTATGATGACACCAAACTTTGACAACCAAAGAAATGACTTGGAGTCCAATTTTTGGCAGTTGTTTCAAGGTGATTGTGAAAATGTGTGTTTTTGCATCAAAGGGTTAAGCGAAGAATTGAGGCCACGTGACCAGGGCATTTGACAACCCCTGGTGAAAGTTAGGGTTGGGGTTAGTATGTTCTGTTTTGGAAAATCCTTTAGGTCAAATCTTGTCCCGTCGTCGAAATATTCCAGTGTTCGTATCTCTGGAGGGAGGAACATGGCTGTACACAGCTATCAACAGCAGGTCCATCATTTCTCTAGACTTTTGTAGACCCCTAGACACCTCATATGGCGCTGTAAGCTTAAAGAGTCCAAAATCTCCTGCCTAAACAACAAAACACAGGCAAATTGAGCCGCCATCATGGTTCCTGCATGTAGTTTTGAGGCGAGTACTGCTGACTGGATACACTGTTAACCAGATGAGACACATGCAGCCCAAATATACTAACACTGCATGATTAATTCTGCGCATGAAATACAGTGGCCGAATTCACACTAGAGACGAACAAATTGTCTGGAGGACAAATCGTCTTGTAAAATTGGTTCTTCTTGTTCAAATTCAAATTCAAATTCAAATTGTTGATAATAATAGTTTTCACCGAAATATCTGTACATTAGTCATTAGTCATTAGTCATTAGTCATTAGTCAATTGTACATTGTACAATTATTAGTCCTATGTGTTATAATTTAGGCGCATCAACCTGTAATTCAGCCATTACACTGCAATGGGTTTGAATAAACTAGATATTATTATTATTATTCATAATTTAGGTGGGACTTTGGTTGACCTGTTCATCTTGATGGACAAAACAAAAAGAAAACAATTTGTTCTTCTGAAAGTTTGTTTTTTAGGAGACGATTTCTCCGTCAAGACGATTTGTCCGTCTCTAGTGTGGAATTGGGCCAAAACTTTGAACTTTGACTTACCAGGTTAGCCACTTCCTGATCGATTGTAAATCCTCAGATGTTCGTGATCATGAACCTCAGCCTCTTTTTGAAGGTCAGTTTGAACGCATTGCAGTTTGGCAATTAAAGAACTTTTTTGTATTTAGGTGCTGAGTCTCGATGCAGGAATTTCACAACATAGAGCAATGCTCCAAGATGCAGTGCAGTGGTCCCTGGTTGGAGTCTTTTTTCTTCCTATAGAGAAATGCAAAAATGAACGTAAAGAAGACGTGTGTAAGTCGTTTCACACTTGCCGTGCAGTTAGATGAATTCATTAAAATGCACATCACTTTTTACAGCTATACTGAAATCTGCACTTAAGTCTAACCAGTTGAGATAATCTTGAATGAGCTCATTGTTTTGAAATATCGAGTCACTGTTCAGTTCACTAGGTAGCAGACGTTTGGTGTGCTGGAGAAAGCCCAAATAACCTTGGTAGAGAAAAATATAACAAAACAACAAAAATCATAAAAACATAGTAGAATTCATGCCTTAGTGCCATACATTTGTTTGGTATATATATCATACTTACAACAAATCATTTTGTGTTTTGTCATGAGTTGTTGTAGAGATGGCGGGCCCAAATCTCCTCAAATTCAGCAGCTTTGTAAAGAAATCCTTCACCTGTTCCAGTAAGTTGAAGATTCTTGCGGGTAGATCTTGTTCAGGCTTTGCATATCTCCGGGATCTTTTGGCTGGGGAAACGACCGTTTCTTCATCACAACTGCTATCGGAATCGGCGTCCAACATCTCGACCTTTCCTGCCATCACTGCGTCGTGCTATATTGATTCAGAGTCAACTTGTGTCCGCACAGTAGATAACAGGCTGAAGACGTCTTTGTCGGCGCCATCTTCAACTGATTCATCGTCGCTGCTGTCAGATCATACTGAGTAATTGACAATCCGCTGAAACGGACTGTCTGGTGGAGTAGTAGAAGAAGAAGAATCCATGTCACCAGCCTGCAGTAACAAGAGAGAAGTTTTCCTCACAGACTCTTGAAAACAAAAACAAAAGCAACTTGTGAAACTATGGTAACGTAGATTAAGAAGCGATGTTATTGGAGTGGCAGATTGATTGATCGAATATCAGTCAGTCAATCAATCAATCAATCCATCAATCATGTAATTATTCATGTAACTGCGACATGTAATTATTCAATCCATCCGATGAATATAATTGATCAATTATTTAAAATCTATTTATATGTAAAAGCAAAACATAGTTTTCTTTGAATCAAATCAGTGAAAGCTCTGTCTGATCTCTACGAAATGAGTAGATTACGATAGAAAATAAACGATCGCAAAAAACTCTCAGGTTGACTTGCCTTGGTGTAATTTTGAAAATTCAAGTAGCCGGAAACGATCAGAGCTTAATTAAACTAGGGAATGGATTGGGTTTCCTGTGTTTTGTAATGGAAGCTTTTGAGTACAGGACTCAAGTTGAGTACAGGACTCAAAGTAATCCAATTTCCGATAGAATACAAACAATCAAGAAAGAAATTAAAGAGTAAGAATTTTCAAGCCCGTTTTACTCTAAGTACAGGGAACCCAGCAAAATGTACATTTTCATTTAGTACGACTAGAATGTTCATCAGGTTCATGGTCACATGACCGCCAAATCCCCAAACTTTTCATGCTAAAAAGTGAAAGTCATGCTAAACAAATATTGGTCAGGTTTGAGCAGAAAATGAGCTAGGGGAGAAGAAGAAATGAATCGATTTTAGCCCTCATAAGCCTTCGACCCAGTACTTCAGTAATACATTACCAGCTGCGCTCCGGCCCATCGTCCCAGCCCACATAACACTTCAACTGGTCAAAATGGCAAAATAGAGTTTCAGCCACGTTATGCGGAATAAATTATATGGAAGATTAGATGTAATGGTAAGGTCCAAATGTCAGGACCGAATGTCCGAAATAGGAATAAAGTTTCAGACACAGGACCGAATGTCAGAATATTAGACAGGATATCCTAACTTTTAAACCAAATTTATTTGTTGAATATAGAGGAACCCTGTTTTATTCCCTTCCGCCCATCCTATCCATCCTAAAATCCGTGCATGCCGCCTGGTTAATTTTATAATTCAAGACACTTTCTGGTACCTTGTCGTCGCGCAGTTGTTGGATTGGAGGGTTCATTGACGAATCAGGTAAGTCAGACTTATATTCTTTGTAAAAAGGAGCTATTTTCCACTCTTTTGAGACCCGTTAAAGCCTCAAACATCAACTACAATTTCATTCTCAGAAATAAGTGTAACTCTAGCACCAAGCACTGCAAACTAGTTTCATGATTTGATGACATAAACAATAGTTTGCACTAACCTTCTTCTTCACGTGCCAGGTATTGGGTGGAATACTGTTGTTTCGATGTTCATTATCTTTGGACGAAAGCAATTGAAAATATTATACTAATGTGTGATTTCGAGGCAATTTTTCCACAAAGTATGTGCAAAAACTATATCGTTCAATATCGCGGTCGATGAGCCAAGTGCTAAACCCACCCGTGTGAACCACCCTTTCCAAAAATACCGACGTGAGAAAAAGTTTTCGAGAAGACATTGATATGATTCCAAATTTGGTGATCAAATTTGGATAAACATTGTACAGTAGGTGGACTTAAAAACGAAACAATTGAACAGGACATAGGGCGAGAGAAGCAGCTGGTACAAACGGAGTATTAGAGACACACAGACCGTGAGCTGATTTGTGCATGTAGTCATGTTACATGGACATATCAGGGTGTCTGTGATAACTGTACTTTAGTGGAACGCTCCTGGTGATATATGCAAAGCATGGGTAATACTGTATTACTGGAGACACACAGATCTTGTGTGTTACGTTAGAGGACATAGTTAAACAATGTGTTGTTCAGTAGCAGCGTGCTAATGAAGAGAGGCGATAGGATTAAAGTGCTATATGAAGAAGGAATGACACAGCGGAGGATCATACTAGAAGAAAGAACATTATGTATGGAAAGAAGCAGTTTAAAACAACAAGGTGCATGTGGAAACTGTTGTAGGCGGTGTTCCTTTGTTTGTTGGAGTCGAACCAACCATCTCGAATGAGAACCCCGGTAACGATTTTGTGGAACTGTGTATGCGTTGTATTTTAATGTCAAATAACATTCAAAGGAAACAATGAGCAATGAAACAAAAACGAACATTCTAGCAACATTTTCTAAAGTATCATGAGTGATCAGATATCTTTGAAAAAACAAAATTAGTTTAAACATTGTGACATAGGATTATAATGATATCCATTTACTTTGTGAAATAATACTCTGTAAGAAATTAATATATGTGCTACTACACAATGCTAAAATGAAAACTCCTGGGTAAGGAAACAAGTGCAGTTCGATGAAGGTACATTGAAGTTAATGAAACGAAGCTGAAGTACTGTACGTGTTTACTTATGGAGGGTATTTACAAACGCCACGTGTGAAAAATGCAGGTGAAACGAAGTCCACGAGCACGGAAACCCAAATGAGTACATGAGAACTGATGTTTTCGTGACACCAGTGAAAGACTAGTAACATATTGCACCCTTTCGGATTTCATGAAATATACGATGTATATTAACGTGAAGGAAATGTTCTCTGGTAAGGAAACATCGACAACACTGCATCGTTCTGGATCAATGTATACAAATGAGAGAACAACCTTTACAAACGTTAAGTAAAATATATGCGTACAGAAATTGCACAAAGAAACGAGAACAATGCGCTTCAGTACAACTGATGTCGAAGTGACTCTCGGACAATTAGAGTTCACTTCTGTTGGAAGTGCGTTTTCGTAAAATACGGTAAGCGCTTTGAAAATATGAATATGTTGAATTTCGATAAGGAAACAACTATGAAAGGTAGTAATGTTTACATGGTACTCACAGGAGAGTACTGGCACATGCGATGTATTGGCCTTTCTGTGGAATGTGCTATATGGTATACTTATCGAAAGTAAATGATCCTTGGTAAGAAGACAATCAGCATAATGAATGACTGTGGGTAACAGATGACTGGAACGGTACATTATTGTGGCTGTCTTACCACCAAGGACGAGGTTGCCAAAGGTCAGATGTTAAAAATACTCGTGCAACACTGTTGGTAACGACGAAAAGGAAAAAACTATGGAAACTAAATAAACCTCGATGAGGAAAGAACCAGGATATTGGATTACTGTGCATGACATATCGCATCAATGGTAGACTAATCTCGTTGTGTTGTTACTCAGCACGAGGTTTACAAAAGTGACATGTTAAAATTTTTCTGAAAACCGTTAGAAATGAAGGAAACGGTAAAGTTTCAAAATTCAATGATCATCGATGCGAAGAAATCCAGAATATTTAACCACTGTGGGTTACACATACCAAGAGTGGTACAATACTGTGGCTGTCCTTTGACCGAGGACGAGGTTGACGAGATGATATGTTAAAAATACTGGTATAAGGTATACTTATGAAAAGTAAATGATGCTTCATAAGAAAACAATGACAATAATGAATCAGTGTGGGTGACACATCCCAGGAATGGTTCATTATTGTGGCTGTCTTCCCACCGAGCACACGGTTGCTAAAGGTCAGATGTTAAAAAACAAATCGTGCAAGACTGTTAGAAACGACGAAAAGGAAAAACTATGAAAACTGTAAACCTAGGTAAGGAAACAACCAGGAGATTCGACGATTCTGAGTGACATATCTCGTGAATGGTAGACTAATGTTGTGTTGTCAATAAGCATCAGGTTTACAAAAGTGACATGTTAAAATTTTTCTGAAATCATGAGAAAAAAAGGAAACCAGAAACTTTGAAAATTGAATGTTCGTCGATGAGAAGACAATCAGAATATTGCATGACTGTGGGTGACACATCCCAACAGTGATACAATACTGTGCTTGTTTTGTCATCGAGCAAGACGTTTATAGCCGTGAAACGTTTCAGATGTGGTGTACTCAGTTTTCATCTGTACTATACTCGTAAAGGGTACGGATACCTGTTTTCCTTGGCTTTGCGGCACGAGGTTTTTTGAACAGATTGGTGGTTGTTCGTGACAAGGCCTTGTTGGCGGATGATTTGGTGGATAGTGTTCACGAGAGTTTCACAGTCTTGGCCGCCTTTGCTTTTTTCAGGAACTGAATCTTTGCCTTGCGGCGAGACTTGGGTTGTGCCAGTTGTGTTTCTGGGACAATAGGGTCTTTGTCCTCTTCCACCTCTTCCGGTTCTTCTTCTGGTTGTTCTTCCACGGTTTCGGTATCAGTTTCTTCATGCACTGGAGGTGGTTGTGTTCTTGGTGGATGTTGAGTTGGTAGTCGCTCAAATGAAACTGGGATATAAATATGCATTGGGGCATACATGTACATGTACATAATTTACAGTACAATACAGGATTTTCTTTTCCTTTTAGAATTGTTCAAGCAACTTCTTCAACACGAACCCCAAAAAACTCTGGGAAAATAAGCTTATTACATTATTATAAACTAAGGGAAAATATAAAGAATCAATATAGTAAACATTTAGTCCCCTCTTGAATGAAATCTTGAAAGGCACATGATCAATCAAATTTGGTCAGGCAAGTCTTTTACTGATAGTAAGCTTAATATAAAATATACATTGAATATTGTATACAATACTTCAAATTATTAGTGTTTCTTACCATGTAATGATGCAGTGCAACAACGACACCAAGCAATCTATCTCCAAGGTCTGACAACCACTGTTTGGTCGGAAGTTCATCCAGTTTTTCTGGGCTTACAAATACCACATCTTGACTTTCCCAATCTCCTACATTCTCCAACTTGACTCCTGTTAGACCCAGTGACTCACAGGACTTTATTTGGTCTGACATCAAGGAATTGAGGGGAGAAACAACAACAATTACTGGTTCTGTGCCCGACTCTGTGCCCCGATTGAGTTTATTTGCCATTTCTTTGGCCGTAATTAGCGCCAGCTGGTATATATAGGACTTTCCATATCCAGTTGGCAGACAAACAAAAGTGTCTTTTCTTGACAGGAACGATTTTAACGCTTTTTCTTGTAATTTGGTAGGCACAAAAGGCAATTTTTTATCTTTAACTATTCTCGAAGATAACGCCATTTTGTTACAAGGATATCGTGGGCTCGAAATAAGTAGAGTTTCCAATTTGCTCATGCGCATCATCTAATTTCCGGTTTAAACCGGATTTAAAACCCGTTTTCTTCGTCCACAATTGTGGACGGCGGCACAACAAAGAAAACGGCCTTGCTCGGCAGAGGCTCACTTTTCGAGTGATTTAAACGTCTGTGTGAGCCTCTGCTAGCAGGGAATATGCAAATTAGCCTTTAAGGAATTCACACGTTTGCAAGGGGGGTTCTATTATGCATCCTTAAAGTCCATAATAGAGAATGTGCGCAACACCATCGTGATATATCCCTGAGATCTTGATTAACAGCAGTGACGGCAAGTGCCATGAAAATTTTTGTGTCCTCCACATAGCCCAATGCTCTACAGTGTTTAGGGACATAAAGAAGGTCATTTACGTATAAAGTAAACAACACAGGTCCTAATGTAATGTAATGGTAAGGTAATGGCTCAGATAAAGTATCGTCAATCTTGACAGCTTGTTTACGTTGCGATAAATAACTTTCAAACCAAGGGCATGCAGCATCTGAAACACCTATTTTATGAAGATTGCACATAATTAAATCATGGTGGATGCTGTCAAACGCTTTTGACATGTCCAACAAAATGATTACAGATATTTTCTTGTCGTCCATGTTCTTTAACAATTCATCAGTATAGTGAAGCAAAGCCATTTCGGTAGAATGAAGTTTTCTGTTCCCACTTTGTGAATGATGTATAATACCATTTGAATCCAGAAACTCAGTGAGTTGAGAGTGTGCAGATCTTTCGCATACTTTAGATACCATAGGTAGTAATGATACAGGACGTGTATTTGCAGGATTTTCAATATCACCCGACTTTTAGATTGGAATAACTTCAGCTGTTTTCCAAACTTGAGGGAAGATTTTTGAAGAAAATGAGCTATTAATAAGGCTTGTAATTATTGGAACAGTCACTGGTGAACTGTCTTTCAAAACCTTTGCTGTAATTTTGTCGTATCCTGGAGCTTTGTTGGATGGTAAACCTCTGATAATCTTCCCGAGATCCTCCTCTAAGATGGATTGAAATGTGAACTTTACTCCACCATCTCAACTACAACTAGAGCTACTGCTTTCAGACAAATGAGTTGAATGTTAGTCCATATCGTTAAAGTCTAGGTTGTGTTCATTAGCAGGAGCTGTGGCCTTTTGAGCTGTTATTTTTCTAACATTTATGTAGAAATCATTGAACTTAGGCTTGGGTCGCATTATACCTCTAACTTTAGATTGGCTGGGCAAATAATTTTGTAAAAAGTTATTGCCAAAAAATGTACCAAAACTTTGGTACATTTTACCGGAAGGTCAAATTTTTGGTTGAGATTTTCAGTCTCAGGAGTGCAGGATGTGGTGGAATCTTTATATGATATCAGAAATGATCACATAAAATTCCCTGAAACACAAGCAGAAATCGAAGCATCTATTGCAACGTTTGATGACCCGACCGACCTACCAAATATAGTTGGGGCAATCGATGGCTCTCACATATCTATAAAGGCTCCAGAGGACAGTGCAGCCGATTACCTTAGTAGATACCAGGAGTATGACTTGATAATACAAGGTGTAGTCAATGGAAAACAGCTATTTATTGATTTTACTTGCGGATTCCCTTCATTATAATGAAGTAGAGCAAAGAAATATTCTAACAGCACCAACTGTGAATATAAATGGCCATCACATAAGACCTTACCTGGTAGGGGACAGTGCCTACCCATTAACTCCTTGGTTAACCAAACCTTATCCTGAAGGTACACAAGACCCAGACGAAATAACTTTTAATAAAGAATTGTCATCTGCCAGAGTACAAGTCAAGTGTGCATTTGGAATTCTGAAAGGTCGGTGGCGCATTCTACAGAAGTGGTTGGATAGCAAAATTCATTTTGCTATTAAAATTGCTATAGCATGTGCCGTTTTACACAACATATGTATAAGAAATGGTGACGACTGGAGTAGTATGAAAGTGCCGGTTCTGGGTCCGGTGCAAACCGGTGCACGCCGGTGAAGGGGAGTCATGCCCCTAATAGAGGGGAGGTCACGCGACGGTGCTGCAAGGGGAGTCACACAACAGCGACCAGGGAGTCACGCGCCGGCGATCCGCTTGCAGGATCGAAAACTCCATTGCGCAGCAACCAAACAAATATTCCGGAGCAGAAAAACAAAAGAAATTCTTTTCGATGCGTCTCAGTAAGCTTCCATCACTCGTGTGACCGAAGAACAAACGTAATACTGAGAACTCCATTGCGCAGCAACCGAGCAACGTTTTCGGAATTTCAAACAAAAGAACGAATTGGTAGTGACATGCGCCACGCTTAAGCGTCTATTGTGTTCGATTCCGCCACCCGCAAAAGTATTGTTTACCATCAGGCCGATTCTTGCATAATTGGCTAAAGAATTTGGGCCGTTATAAAATCTTCAAACGACCGAAAAACGTCCTAAAAACGGTACAAAAATTTCAGTTCAGCGAAGAGCTAGGCCACTCACTTTTGAGTCTTAGAGAGAACTACAAGGGAAGTCAAGATGAGCTGTCCTGAAGAAAGTTTCTTGTCTCAACAACACAAGGAATCAAATCGAATGCTTGCTCGTTATGTATGTCAGTCGTTAAAGCAAGAAAATGTAGGACTAGTAGATGAGGAAACGGTCTATCAAATCTTAATAAATGGAGCTGATGATGAAGATCAAACTTTGGACTATAGAGACACTGTTGGATTTATAGAAGCCTATCGATATCTTCACAGACTGGCTTCGGACGTCTTGGAAATTGGATTATTAGAGAACAATATCATATGCGAAGTTCACAAAATACTGATGGAACATCGTAGTCATTTATGTACCGTAGGGCAATACAGCGTGAAAGAAAGGTTGACAGAATTTGAAGGAAAAATACACTATTATACGAGATTTTGTGACATTGACCAAACCATGCAGATGATAATCGATGAATTTAACCGCCGGCTGGATGAGATCCACCGTAAAAGTCTACGCACAACAGATAGATTAGATTCTTTGGAAAGTTTAATTCACTTAACGTCATGGTTCGTCTACAAATTTTTGCAAATACACCCCTTTGGCGATGGCAATGGAAGGATGGTCCGACTTTTGTACACTTACATCATGGAAGCCTTTGGCCTTCCCTTTCCAGCCCCTTTATTTTGGTATACTAAAGAAGAGCTGCAAACAAAGGACGGTCACAAAGAATACATTACATGGTGTAAACTTTTATCAAATATCCGCCTAACCCTTGATTTTAAGGAATTAGAGCTTGATATGTTGCGTGCTTTAGGCGAATGTTGTAAGGAATGCAAACAGTTGTCGAAAAATAATAAAAGGTAGAAATATACGGAAGACTAACAGAATATATTTTGTTATACAATGACCAATCAGAAAAAGACTAGTACCTTTGTCATAGGAAGATAGACTCGATCTCTTTTCAAAGCAGCTAAAGACAAATATTTTTGTAACATTTGTGTGCCGAGAACATATATGGTCTTCCTGATTTTGTCAATCTTTACACTTTTGTTTTTAAATGTTTGTTTGAAAAATAAAGACGAAAGTTTGAAGATCATTTTTTGTTGATTCTTATATAACATTCTTTGAAAGTATAACATAACTCTGGAGGTTCCTCTAGTAACCATGGAAACCATCCTTCGAGCTGATCCACAGGTATCCCATGTAGTGTAGATTTTAGTATTTTAGCTAGATTCTAGTATTCTGGTATAGATTCTAGTATTCTAACTAGATTCTAGCATTCTAATACCTTCTACCAGATTCTAGTATCCTAGCTAGATTCTAGTATTCTAACTAGATTTTAATATAGTCTAGTGTAGATTCTACTAGATTCTAGCTAGATTCTAGATTCTACTAGATATTAGATTCTACTAGATACTAGATTCTAGCTAGACACTAGATTCTACTAGACACTAGATTCTACTAGATTTTAATATAGTCTAGTGTAGATTCTACTAGGTTCTACTAGATTTTAATATAGTCTAGTGTAGATTCTACTAGATTCTAGTATTCTGGTATAGATTCTAGTATTCTAGATTAGATTCTAGTAGGGGTGATAGCCTGGTAGCTATCGATAGCCTGATAGCCTGATAGCTGTCGATAGCCTGATAGCCTGCTATTTGATAGCCTGATAGCCTGCTATCGATAGCTATTAGTCTATTGATAGCCTGCTATCGATAGACTAATAAATATGCGAAGACGTAAAGGCTGCAGGAGGAAGACGTAAAGACTGCGGGAGGAAGGTGTAAAGGCTGTCGGAGGTTCCCCGCGGCGGCAAAGTTTGCCGCCCGCGACGGCAAAGCCGCCCGAAGGGAACCTCCGACAGCCTTTACACCTTCCTCCCGCAGTCTTTACGTCTTCCTCCTGCAGCCTTTACGTCTTCGCATATTTATTAGTCTATCGATAGCAGGCTATCAATAGACTAATAGCTATCGATAGCAGGCTATCAGGCTATCAAATAGCAGGCTATCAGGCTATCGACAGCTATCAGGCTATCGATAGCAGGCTATCGATAGCAGGCTATCGATAGCAGGCTATCAGGCTATCGATAGCTACCAGGCTATCACCCCTACTAGAATCTAATCTAGAATACTAGAATCTATACCAGAATACTAGAATCTAGTAGAATCTACACTAGACTATATTAAAATCTAGTAGAACCTAGTAGAATCTACACTAGACTATATTAAAATCTAGTAGAATCTAGTGTCTAGTAGAATCTAGTGTCTAGCTAGAATCTAGTATCTAGTAGAATCTAATATCTAGTAGAATCTAGAATCTAGCTAGAATCTAGTAGAATCTACACTAGACTATATTAAAATCTAGTATCTAGCTAGAATCTAGTAGAATCTACACTAGACTATATTAAAATCTAGTTAGAATACTAGAATCTAGCTAGGATACTAGAATCTGGTAGAAGGTATTAGAATGCTAGAATCTAGTTAGAATACTAGAATCTATACCAGAATACTAGAATCTAGCTAAAATACTAAAATCTACACTACATGGGATACCTGTGGATCAGCTCGAAGGATGGTTTCCATGGTTACTAGAGGAACCTCCAGAGTTATGTTATACTTTCAAAGAATGTTATATAAGAATCAACAAAAAATGATCTTCAAACTTTCGTCTTTATTTTTCAAACAAACATTTAAAAACAAAAGTGTAAAGATTGACAAAATCAGGAAGACCATATATGTTCTCGGCACACAAATGTTACAAAAATATTTGTCTTTAGCTGCTTTGAAAAGAGATCGAGTCTATCTTCCTATGACAAAGGTACTAGTCTTTTTCTGATTGGTCATTGTATAACAAAATATATTCTGTTAGTCTTCCGTATATTTCTACCTTTTATTATTTTTCGACAACTGTTTGCATTCCTTACAACATTCGCCTAAAGCACGCAACATATCAAGCTCTAATTCCTTAAAATCAAGGGTTAGGCGGATATTTGATAAAAGTTTACACCATGTAATGTATTCTTTGTGACCGTCCTTTGTTTGCAGCTCTTCTTTAGTATACCAAAATAAAGGGGCTGGAAAGGGAAGGCCAAAGGCTTCCATGATGTAAGTGTACAAAAGTCGGACCATCCTTCCATTGCCATCGCCAAAGGGGTGTATTTGCAAAAATTTGTAGACGAACCATGACGTTAAGTGAATTAAACTTTCCAAAGAATCTAATCTATCTGTTGTGCGTAGACTTTTACGGTGGATCTCATCCAGCCGGCGGTTAAATTCATCGATTATCATCTGCATGGTTTGGTCAATGTCACAAAATCTCGTATAATAGTGTATTTTTCCTTCAAATTCTGTCAACCTTTCTTTCACGCTGTATTGCCCTACGGTACATAAATGACTACGATGTTCCATCAGTATTTTGTGAACTTCGCATATGATATTGTTCTCTAATAATCCAATTTCCAAGACGTCCGAAGCCAGTCTGTGAAGATATCGATAGGCTTCTATAAATCCAACAGTGTCTCTATAGTCCAAAGTTTGATCTTCATCATCAGCTCCATTTATTAAGATTTGATAGACCGTTTCCTCATCTACTAGTCCTACACTTTCTTGCTTTAACGACTGACATACATAACGAGCAAGCATTCGATTTGATTCCTTGTGTTGTTGAGACAAGAAACTTTCTTCAGGACAGCTCATCTTGACTTCCCTTGTAGTTCTCTCTAAGACTCAAAAGTGAGTGGCCTAGCTCTTTGCTGAACTGAAATTTTTGTACCGTTTTTAGGACGTTTTTCGGTCGTTTGAAGATTTTATAACGGCCCAAATTCTTTAGCCAATTATGCAAGAATCGGCCTGATGGTAAACAATACTTTTGCGGGTGGCTGAATCGAACACAATAGACGCTTAAGCGTGGCGCATGTCACTACCAATTCGTTCTTTTGTTTGAAATTCCGAAAACGTTGCTCGGTTGCTGCGCAACGGAGTTCTCAGTATTACGTTTGTTCCTCGGTCGCACGAGTGATGGAAGCTTACTGAGACGCATCGAAAAGAATTTCTTTTGTTTTTCTGCTCCGGAATATTTGTTTGGTTGCTGCGCAATGGAGTTTTCGATCCTGCAAGCGGATCGCCGGCGCGTGACTCCCTGGTCGCTGTTGTGTGACTCCCCTTGCAGCACCGTCGCGTGACCTCCCCTCTATTAGGGGCATGACTCCCCTTCACCGGCGTGCACCGGTTTGCACCGGACCCAGAACCGGCACTTTCATACTACTGACTGGGAGGATGACTATGGCGATGACGATGTATGCACTCAAAACCAAAAAAAGAACAAATGTGCTTGGCGATGGGGACAATATAAGGGACATTCTAAAGGATTATGTAGCCTAAACACGAAACATTTATTCACAAGAATTCATATCAGATTGTAACAATGGACTTTCATAAAATAGATCACAAAGAGATATTTATTATTTGTTTTATTTCAAATATGAGCTAAATACGCCAGCCAAACAGCTGAACGAACTCTACATTTTATCAGTGTACCCATGACTGAATGTGATATATAAATTTATAAAATGATTAAAATTCTAAAGTGAAAATATCATTCACTGATTTGTATAAAAAAATACAAAATACGAACTGTAACTACATAATAATGTAAATAAAAAAGCTTCAATTCTTGCTACTATTTTGTAAGAAACCTGTTAAGCACCTACTAAAGCGTTCATTGTTTGTCCTTGCTCTTGCTGCATCTTGGTAAAGTTCTCCATGATCGAATGTGTTCATGTTGTTTCGTTGTTCATTTAAACCATCCAAAGATTCTCTCAGCATTTTCCTCTCCTCATCATCTTTTTCCTCAGTTTTCTTTCTCTTTTTGCTTTTCTTTCTCTCAGCTCTTTCTTCAGTGGCTGGTTTGGTATCTTCATCATCATTGCACGCACGCACGCACGCACGCACGCACGCACGCACCCACGCACGCACGAACGAACGAACGAACGAACGAACGAAAAGTGAAAAGTGGGGACATTCATATCCCACGTCACCTACATTGTGGGGACATATGACAAAGTGGGGACATCAACTATGTTCCCATTTTGTAAAATCTCAGAAACAGCTTAAAATGTTTCAAAAATGCTTTTCTGACAAAAAACACCATGTCCCCACTTTAGTCATTTTTGGAGCGAAAATTCCATGTCCCCACTTTGTTCGACAAAAATGAGTGAATCTTTAAATATGTTATTTATTGAATTATAAGCATGATTACATAACTTCAGAATACAAAATCCTTGATTTTAGCTGTGTTCATCCGATATTTTTGCTTTAAGATACAATTCACTCGCGTGAAAGTTGTGTCCCCAATTTGTGTCTTTTCAAAGGATGAATAATATTTAAGGAATATAAAACGTGCGCGCATGTCTCTGTTCTGTGATATAAACACGATGGAAGATGTAGAGCAAGAGAAAAGCAAGCTTAGGAACACGAGGCAGTAGCCGAGTGTTTCTCTTGCTTTTCGAGTGCTCTACATCTTCCAGAGTGTTTATATCACAGTACAGAGACATAAGCTAGCGATCGTTTTATATTGCTTTTATAAAATATTTTCGACGTTTTTGTGCGAGCCATGTCTCTGTCCTCTGATATAAACATGGTAGCCAACCAATCAGCGCGCGTGTTATATCTCAAATATTTTATAAATACTGAAAGATAAATGTTTTGACCACAGACAATATAGAATTAAAGTGATCTGGAGAAATAGCATTCACTCAACAAAGTGGGGACATTATGGGATAAAAGCAATATGTAAATGCTGAAAGATAAATGTATTGACCCCAGACAATATAGAATTAAAGAGATCTGGAGAAAGAACATTCACTTAACAAAGTGGGGACATATGGGATAAAAGCAATATGTAAATGCTGAAAGATAACTGTTTTGACCACAGACAATATAGAATTAAAGAGATCTGGAGAAATAGCATTCACTCAACAAAGTGGGGACATTAATGAGACAAAAGCAATCTGTAAATGCAGAAAGATAACTGTATTGACCACAGACAATATAGAATTAAAGAGATCTGGAGAAATAGCATTCACTCAGCAAAGTGGGGACATTAATGAGACAAAAGCAATCTGTAAATGCAGAAAGATAAATGTATTGACCACAGACAATATAGAATTAAAGAGATCTGGAGAAATAGCATTCACTCAACAAAGTGGGGACATTAATGAGACAAAAGCAATCTGTAAATGCAGAAAGATAAATGTATTGACCACAGACAATATAGAATTAAAGAGATCTGGAGAAATAGCATTCACTCAACAAAGTGGGGACATTAATGAGACAAAAACAATCTCTAAATGCTGAAAGATAAATGTTTTGACCACAGACAATATAGAATTAAAGTGATCTGGAGAAATAGCATTCACTCAACAAAGTGGGGACATTAATGAGACAAAAGCAATCTCTAAATGCTGAAAGATAACTGTATTGACCACAGACAATATAGAATTAAAGAGATCTGGAGAAATAGCATTCACTCAACAAAGTGGGGACACTATGGGATAAAAGCAATAATAATGTTTG
This sequence comes from Telmatactis stephensoni, assembly GCA_029948255.1. NCBI lineage: Eukaryota > Metazoa > Cnidaria > Anthozoa > Actiniaria > Isophelliidae > Telmatactis > Telmatactis stephensoni. The sequence goes on along the minus strand of JALIZF010001395.1, from coordinate 183,170 downwards.
TTTATTTCATCCGATTGCAGTTACAAACTGAATTGCCGGATGGGTCAGCTAATTACAATAATAAATAAACAATAATTAATAAATAACTTATAATAAATTTCCTGCATATCTAATTTAATGAATAACTTATGATAAATTTTCTGCGTATTCAACAGTCACAAATTTAGAAAATCGGTCAGTGCGACCAGGTACCACATGGCGTGAACCCCGCACCTTAATGAATATGGCGCACCTGATGATACTACCCTACTTGACACTAAAGGGTATAACACACTCCCTTGACTGATGTCCCTAACAAACTTTATGCACGCATTATGGCGGCGCGCCTCTAAAGATATTAAACCGGCACACACAAGGGCGTCCTCGTAGCTAAGATCAGAACCAAAAATTATCGCAAGTGATCTTTTTTGTACTCTTTCTAAAGCATCGCACAGATACTGTGGAAGGTTTGCAAAAACTACAGAAGCATACTCTAAAATCGATAGACGGCTACTAAATCTCTGTCTGAGACTCCACATGCTTTAAGTTTTCTAAGTGCATAGAGACGGCGGTTTGATTTCTTGACCACATAGTCGCAGTGCGACGACCAACTGAGGTTCGAAGAGATGTACACTCCGAGAAGTTTGAAACAAGTGACAGACTCGATGACAGAACCTCCAACCGCTATTGGTTGCCACTGGTAACTATTATACTGTAGAAAATCAACCCTCATCTCTTTGCATTTAATAGGATTTAACTGCATGTTATTACTATGTGCGAAGTTATTAACATCATTAACAGTGTGTCTCATTAAGGGCGAAGCATTGCGAGGAATTATTTCTAGTATAGATAAATCATCTACGTACTTAATTCTAGGACCCCAAAATCGTACTAGGTCATCATTTGGACACATTGAGATCTCCCCTGTAGAAATGCAGCGACCCACCTAACTAGGGAGGGGTGTAACCCAAAGCCCGAGAGCTTATTCAGCAGAATTCGATGATCGATAATATCAAAACCTTAGCATTCACTCAACAAAGTGGGGACATTAATGAGACAATTAAAAGCAATCTGTAAATGTTGAAAGCTACATGTTTTGACCACAGACAATATAGAATTAAAGAGATCTGGAGAAATAGCATTCACTCAACAAAGTGGGGACATATGGCATAAAAGCAATCTGTAAATGCAGAAAGATAAATGTATTGACCACAGACAATATAGAATTAAAGAGATCTGGAGAAATAGCATTCACTCAACAAAGTGGGGACATTAATGAGACAAAAGAATTCTGTAATTAAGGAATATAAAACGCGCGCGCATGTCTCTGTTCTGTGATATAAACACGATGGAAGATGTAGAGCAAGAGAAAAGCAAGCTTAGGAACACTAGGCGTAGCCGAGTGTTTCTCTTGCTTTTCGAGTGCTCTACATCTTCCAGAGTGTTTATATCACAGTACAGAGACATAAGCGATCGTTTTATATTGCTTTTATAAAATATTTTCGACGTTTTTGTGCGAGCCATGTCTCTGTCCTCTGATATAAACATGGTAGCCAACCAATCAGCGCGCGAGTTATATCTCAAATATTTTATAAATGCTGAAAGATAAATGTTTTGACCACAGACAATATAGAATTAAAGTGATCTGGAGAAATAGCATTCACTCAACAAAGTGGGGACATTATGGGATAAAAGCAATATGTAAATGCTGAAAGATAAATGTATTGACCGCAGACAATATAGAATTAAAGTGATCTGGAGAAAGAACATTCACTTAACAAAGTGGGGACATTATGGGATAAAAGCAATATGTAAATGCTGAAAGATAACTGTTTTGACCACAGACAATATAGAATTAAAGAGATCTGGAGAAATAGCATTCACTCAACAAAGTGGGGACATTAATGAGACAAAAACAATCTGTAAATGCAGAAAGATAAATGTATTGACCACAGACAATATAGAATTAAAGAGATCTGGAGAAATAGCATTCACTCAACAAAGTGGGGACATTAATGAGACAAAAACAATCTCTAAATGCTGAAAGATAAATGTTTTGACCACAGACAATATAGAATTAAAGAGATCTGGAGAAATAGCATTCACTCAACAAAGTGGGGACACTATGGGATAAAAGCAATAATAATGTTTGTTTATTTCATCCGATTGCAGTTACAAACTGAATTGCCAGATGGGTCAGCTAATTACAATAATAAATAAACAATAATTAATAAATAACTTATAATAAATTTCCTGCATATCTAATTTAAAGAATAACTTATGATAAATTTTCTGCGTATTCAACAGTCACAAATTTAGAAAATCGGTCAGTGCGACCAGGTACCACATGGCGTGAACACCCGCACCTTAATGAATATGGCGCACCTGATGATACTACCCTACTTGACACTAAAGGGTATAACACACTTCCTTGACTGATGTCCCTAACAAACTTTATGCACGCATTATGGCGGCGCGCCTCTAAAGATATTAAACCGGCACGCACAAGGGCGTCCTCGTAGCTAAGATCAGAACCGAAAATTATCGCAAGTGATCTTTTTTGTACTCTTTCTAAAGCATCGCACAGATACTGTGGAAGGTTTGCAAAAACTACAGAAGCATACTCTAAAATCGATAGACGGCTACTAAATCTCTGTCTGAGACTCCACATGCTTTAAGTTTTCTAAGTGCATAGAGACGGCAGTTTGATTTCTTGACCACATAGTCGCAGTGCGACGACCAACTGAGGTTCGAAGAGATGTACACTCCGAGAAGTTTGAAACAAGTGACAGACTCGATGACAGAACCTCCAACCGCTATTGGTTGCCACTGGTAACTATTATAGTGTAGAAAATCAACCCTCATCTCTTTGCATTTAATAGGATTTAACTGCATGTTATTACTATGTGCGAAGTTATTAACATCATTAACAGTGTGTCTCATTAAGGGCGAAGCATTGCGAGGAATAATTTCTAGTATAGATAAATCATCTACGTACTTAATTCTAGGACCCCAAAATCGTACTAGGTCATCATTTGGACACATTGAGATCTCCCCTGTAGAAATGCAGCGACCCACCTAACTAGGGAGGGGTGTAACCCAAAGCCCGAGAGCCTATTCAGCAGAATTCGATGATCGATAATATCAAAACCTTAGCATTCACTCAACAAAGTGGGGACATTAATGAGACAATTAAAAGCAATCTGTAAATGTTGAAAGCTACATGTTTTGACCACAGACAATATAGAATTAAAGAGATCTGGAGAAATAGCATTCACTCAACAAAGTGGGGACATTAATGAGACAAAAGAATTCTGTAATTAAGGAATATAAAACGCGCGCGCATGTCTCTGTTCTGTGATATAAACACGATGGAAGATGTAGAGCAAGAGAAAAGCAAGCTTAGGAACACTAGGCGTAGCCGAGTGTTTCTCTTGCTTTTCGAGTGCTCTACATCTTCCAGAGTGTTTATATCACAGTACAGAGACATAAGCGATCATTTTATATTGCTTTTATAAAATATTTTCGACGTTTTTGTGCGAGCCATGTCTCTGTCCTCTGATATAAACATGGTAGCCAACCAATCAGCGCGTGCATTATATCTCAAATATTTTATAAATGCTGAAAGATAAATGTTTTGACCACAGACAATATAGAATTAAAGTGATCTGGAGAAATAGCATTCACTCAACAAAGTGGGGACATATGGGATAAAAGCAATATGTAAATGCTGAAAGATAAATGTATTGACCGCAGACAATATAGAATTAAAGTGATCTGGAGAAAGAACATTCACTTATCAAAGTGGGGACATTATGGGATAAAAGCAATATGTAAATGCTGAAAGATAAATGTTTTGACCACAGACAATATAGAATTAAAGAGATCTGGAGAAATAGCATTCACTCAACAAAGTGGGGACACTATGGGATAAAAGCAATATGTAAATGCTGAAAGATAAATGTATTGACCACAGACAATATAGAATTAAAGTGATCTGGAGAAATAGCATTCACTCAACAAAGTGGGGACATTAATGAGACAAAAGCAATCTCTAAATGCTGAAAGATAACTGTTTTGAGAACAGACAATATAGAATTAAAGTGATCTGGAAAAATAGCATTCACTCAACAAAGTGGGGACATTATGAGACAAAAGCAATCTGTAAATGCTGAAAGATAAATGTATTGACCCCAGACAATATAGAATTAAAGAGATCTGGAGAAATAGCATTCACTCAACAAAGTGGGGACATTATGGGATAAAAGCAATATGTAAATGCTGAAAGATAAATGTATTGACCCCAGACAATATAGAATTAAAGTGATCTGGAGAAAGAACCTTCACTTAACAAAGTGGGGACATTATGGGATAAAAGCGATATGGAAATGCTGAAAGATAAATGTATTGACCACAGACAATATAGAATTAAAGAGATCTGGAGAAATAGCATTCACTCAACAAAGTGGGGACATTAATGAGACAAAAGCAATCTGTAATTAAGGAATATAAAACGCGCGCGCATGTCTCTGTTCTGTGATATAAACACGATGGAAGATGTAGAGCAAGAGAAAAGCAAGCTTAGGAACACGAGGCGTAGCCGAGTGTTTCTCTTGCTTTTCGAGTGCTCTACATCTTCCAGAGTGTTTATATCACAGTACAGAGACATAAGCGATCGTTTTATATTGCTTTTATAAAATATTTTCGACGTTTTTGTGCGAACCATGTCTCTGTCCTCTGATATAAACATGGTAGCCAACCAATCAGCATGCGCGTTATATCTCAAATATTTTATAAATGCTGAAAGATAAATGTTTTGACCACAGACAATATAGAATTAAAGTGATCTGGAGAAATAGCATTCACTCAACAAAGTGGGGACATTATGGGATAAAAGCAATATGTAAATGCTGAAAGATAAATGTATTGACCCCAGACAATATAGAATTAAAGTGATCTGGAGAAAGAACATTCACTTAACAAAGTGGGGACATTATGGGATAAAAGCAATATGTAAATGCTGAAAGATAACTGTTTTGACAACAGACAATATAGAATTAAAGAGATCTGGAGAAATAGCATTCACTCAACGAAGTGGGGACATTAATGAGACAAAAGCAATCTGTAAATGCAGAAAGATAAATGTATTGACCACAGACAATATAGAATTAAAGAGATCTGGAGAAATAGCATTCACTCAACAAAGTGGGGACATTAATGAGACAAAAGCAATCTGTAAATGCAGAAAGATAAATGTATTGACCACAGACAATATAGAATTAAAGAGATCTGGAGAAATAGCATTCACTCAACAAAGTGGGGACATTAATGAGACAAAAACAATCTCTAAATGCTGAAAGATAACTGTATTGACCACAGACAATATAGAATTAAAGAGATCTGGAGAAATAGCATTCACTCAACAAAGTGGGGACACTATGGGATAAAAGCAATATGTAAATGCTGAAAGATAAATGTATTGACCACAGACAATATAGAATTAAAGTGATCTGGAGAAACAGCATTCACTCAACAAAGTGGGGACATTAATGAGACAAAAGCAATCTGTAAATGCAGAAAGATAAATGTATTGACCACAGACAATATAGAATTAAAGAGATCTGGAGAAATAGCATTCACTCAACAAAGTGGGGACATTAATGAGACAAAAGCAATCTGTAAATGCAGAAAGATAAATGTATTGACCACAGACAATATAGAATTAAAGAGATCTGGAGAAATAGCATTCACTCTGTTGTGTCTGTCGATGGACGGTGAAATGGGCCTTTATTCGGCGCTTAGTTCTTTACAAATTAACGAACAAATAACAACTAGATAAACTCGTGTCCTCATGGTGAAGAGTCTAGTGTCCCATCAGGCCTAGCGGTTAGGCACCACTGGGAACCCACATAATAACAACATAACATTCCTCCCCCCTTACAACGAATAAAGTCAATGTTTATAAGTCAAATTCATGAGTTCACAAGTCCAGCCTATTTGGCGGAATGCCCTTGGTAGCTCGCGACGATCTTCTTGGGCCTAGCTCAGGGCTTGGAAGTGTTGTGGTGGCTGCATCAGGAGGAGGGTCAGCAATCGTAGGTGCGGTTGGTGGAGACGCAGCTTCTGCCAGCTCTTGTTCTGCGTTGGTGGGATCAGGGTCGGAGTGAACCTCTGGGGCACAGATGGCAGTGGGTTGGGGAGCTTGGGACTGGACTGGAGGGATATCCTTGCGGAGTAGTTGGTCAACATGTCTGGAAAGGACTGCGACTGCACCTCATACATGGAATTTCCGATTGGGGCGACCACTGTCCCAGCAGACCATTTTCGACTACTCCTGGAGAAGTCCCGAAACCAGACCTCCTTTCCTGAGGGGAACCAGCGCTTCTGTGAGACCTTTGGCTGTTCTTCTCTGTGATGGCGGGAAGCATCATTTGGGTTGACCAGGTCAAGGCGGGTTCGGAGGCGTCGTCCCAACATGAGTTGTGCAGGTGAGTGCCTTGTGGTCCCGTTGGGAGCATTCCTGTATTGTAACAAGAAGTTGGTGATCCTCTGAGATGTGGTTCCCCGTCCAGCTGCATATGCTTGCTTGAAGGTCTGCACGTATCTCTCTGCTTGTCCATTGCTTGCAGGATGGTAGGGTGCTGTGGTGATATGCTTTACACCATTCTTACTCAGGAACTCTGTGAATTGGGATGACGTGAGTTGGGGACCATTGTCACTCACCAGTGTGCTTGGTATGCCGAACCTTGCAAAGATGTCTCGCATTGCTTGGATCATGGCTGATGCCGTGATTGTGCGCATTGGGACTATTTCCAGCCACTTAGAGTATGCGTCAATCACTAGTAGGAAGTATAAGTTGTCAAGGGGTCCAGCAAAGTCTATGTGAATCCTATCCCATGGTGCAGAAGGAAACTGCCAAGGATGACGCTGTGCAGGAGGTGAGTTTCGAATGCTGTTGCATGAGACACAGCTCCTAGCAAGGGCTTCGATGTCTTGGTCAAGCCTGGGCCACCATATGTAGTTGCGGGCCATCTCTTTCATCTTGACTACGCCTAAGTGGCCTTCATGGAGCTCATTTAGTATTTGAGCCTGAAGGGTGTTTGGCACTATCACCCGGTGACCTCGCATGATGCATCCTCGGTTTAAGGACAGTTCGGAGAGCAGACAGCAGTATGGTTGGAGCTCAGTGTCTGTGACTTTGCCTTGAGGGCCATGCTGCACCAAGGCATACACCCTCTGTAGAGTTGGGTCATTGGCAGTGTGTTGTCTCACAATTTCTGCTGACTGGCAGTCCTTCCAGTTGTTCAATCTGAAAGGTATCGGCTAAGTCTTCTGTGGAGCTCTTGGATGTGCCAAGGGAGGCGAGACATGGCATCAGCATTGGCATGTTCACCTGAGGAACGGTACTGTATTTCGTAGTTGTACGCACTCAGCTTGGTCGCCCACCGCTGCATTCACATGGCAGCAATTGGGGGAATTCCTTTCTTGGGACCAAGGATTGTCATCAGAGGTTGGTGGTCTGTTCTCAGGGTGAATCTCCTCCCATGTAGATGTATGTGAAACCTTGTCACACCAAACATTATAGATAAGGCCTCCTTTTCTATTTGAGCATAGTTCTGTTCACTTCTGCTGAGGGTTCGGGAGGCAAAGGCGATTGGCCTTTCTGACCCATCCTGGAAGCGGTGTGACAAGACTGCACCAAGCCCATAGGCAGATGCATCACAATCAAGTATAAGTGGTAGTTTTGGATCATATGGTGCAAGGACACTGTCAGCAGAGATCATCGACTTGACCCTGTTGAAAGATTTTTGGCATGAAGTTGACCATTCCCATCTTGCTCCTTTCTGGAGTAGCTGGTGGAGTGGGTGGAGGGTTTCAGACAGGTTTGGGAGAAACTTTTGGTAGTAGTTGACTAGGCCAAGGAACGATCTCAGTTGGGCCACATCCTTTGGTGTTGGTGCTGCTTTTATCGCTTCCACTTTGTCATGGAGGGGGTGTATGCCGCTGCTATCGATGAGGTGACCCAAGTACTTCAGGGATGGTTGTAGGAATTCACACTTTTCAGACTGGACTGTTAAGCCATGCTGCTGAAGGCGTTGTAGTACATGATGAGGTTGAGTATGTGGTCGTCACGACTGCTTCCTGTTACAAGTATGTCATCCTGGTAGCACAGGACATAAGCCATATCACGGAACACTAAGTCCATGTTGCGTTGGAAGATGGCAGCTGCTGAGGAGACCCCGAAAGGGAGGCGATTGTAGGCATATAGTCCCTTATGAGTGTTCAAGGTAGTGTACTGCTTGGATTCATCATGTATTGGGATCTGAGAGTAAGCCTTGGATAGGTCGAGCTTTGAGAATAGACACCCCCCATTCATCTTCTCCTGGAGATCATCTAGGGTTGGTAGTGGGTATGTGTCGGTCACTAGGTTAGGGTTCACTGTCACCTTGTAGTCACCGCACAGGCGGATGGAGCCATTCTTCTTGACCACTGGGACCACTGGGGTGGCCCATTCACTATGAGTGACAGGTGATATTATTCCCTGTTTTTCCAACTCCTCCAGCTCAGCCTCAACTTTTGGGCGAATTGAGAATGGAACTGAGCGAAATTTTTGGTGCACTGGGATGACACCCTCTCGCATGTGCAACTTCGCTGGTGGTCCCTTGAAGGTGCCAAGTTGGTCACTGAAGACATCGCTGTAACTTTCTATTAAGCGTGCTATTTCATGATCTCCAGTAGTCTCTCTGAGGAGTTTGATCGAAGGCCAGTCCAACTTGAAAAGTTGTAGCCAGGAGCGACCAAAGAGAGGAACTTTGGGGCCATCCACCACAAATAACTGGGCCTTGTGGCATTGGACGCCATATTTCACCTCAGGCGTCACAATTCCAATGGGCGTGATTCTTTCGTTACCATATGTTCGCAGCTTGACATTGGTATCTTGGAGTTGCATTTGAGTGCAGTGGGTCTCGTAGACAGACAGTGGTATCACGGAGACGGATGAGCCAGTGTCTAATTCCATTTCCAGTGGTTTTCCTTGGATGCACACATTGACCAGGATTGGGGGGTTTGTCTCCCTTCCAGAATTGAAAATGTGTAGGCATGGCAAGTCAGACTCTCATCATCCTGGTCTTGATCTTCCTTGAGAGAGTGGGTATGTAAGTCAGACTCATCATCCTGGTCTTGATCTTAAACAAAGATTAATCTTAAATAATCTTAATATAATTATTTAATATATTAATATATAATTATAGCTTATATATATATATATATATAATATAGTAATATATAATACTATAATATATAATATATATAATATATAATATATTATATATATATTATATATATAATATTATATATATATATTATATATATATATACATTATAATATTATAATATATATTATATATAATATTATTATATATAATATTATGTATATTATTAACCCTTTCGCTACTGGGGATTTTTGAGGTTTTTACGCGATTTTGAGGTCATAATCGATTTGTGTATTTTTTCGCCTGCTTACTGGAGTAACCATAGAAACTTCTGCTGTTTTGTACTATTGAGGGCTCAAGTTAACCGGTTGAAACCGGTTTGAAGCGGTAGCGTTTTTGGTCGAGTGATGTTGGCGTTTGAAAGTCCAGAAAACTTGGATTTCTGTGAATTTTCGAGCCTTTTTTCGCCTTTGGTTCCTACTGGCTGGGCATCATTAAGCCTGGAAGTAGCAGAGAGCTTACTTGCCGTAAGAATTCGTCAAGGTGTAACACTTCGTAGGCATTTTGACTCGTAGCTTTGACTGGGTGAATTTTGAGTGGCGCCAAGACGAAGTGTGCTTTGAAGCTCGTCCAAGGGGAATTTCTCGGACCTGCCATGGCATTTTTTGGGAGTTGTGACAATTGAGGAACACAGCAAGCGCGAAATTTGGGCAGAATTCCGAGGGGGCTCGAGACTTGACTAAAAACTCTAAAAGATGGAGGGAAGGGCTGTGGCTGTCGCGTAGGAGCTGAATTACCCAGAATGCATTTAGGTCGTAAAAGTCCCAAAACACGTGCTTGCAAAATGGCCACAATGAATCAGCTGCAGCTGTGTCCGTGAAAGGAAAAGAAGGCCAAAAAGTCCATGAGAACACAAGACTAGGACTGAATTTGGTTGTTAATGCTGTTTCGTGTGCAGGAAAGGATAATTTGTTGAGAAAAATTGAGGTCCAAAATGTGTGATTTTCAAGGATGAAAATTGAGCCCAAAATGGTGATTTTTTCCTTTCCTTGCCTTGAAATGACGAATTTCTGCAGAAATCGCCAGTTGTTTCACAATGTTTGATTTTCAAAACTTGACTCATTTACTAGATTTTACTTTCGTACCAAAGTTGAGTTTGAGTTGTCCGTTTTTAGGAAGAAGTAATTTTTTAGACGAGTAGAATTTTTAGGGCCGGTTTCGGGCGCTGTAGGAGCGAAAGGGTTAATATATATAATATAATTATTATTATAATTATAATATATAATTATTAATATTAATTAATAATAATTAATATATAATTAATTATATTAATATAATTATATTAATTATTTAATTATTAATATTAATTAAAGATAATCTTGATCATGGCCTTAGAGTGGCTAAAATGATCTGACGTTTCGGACGTTAGTCCTTCGACGTAGAAACCTATTGTTTCATTAGAAACACCGGCGCAGCTCACACTAGATACATAATCAAAATATGCTCCTTAAATATGTTGATGTAATTTGCTCTTATTTAAATCTCTTATTTGAAGGTCTATTAAAAAATACCTAAAAATCTAAATCAAAGTATATTCATGAATCTAATGGATTTCAGTTTTGATGCAAATAGTCTAAAGAAACTGAGCTCCGTTCAAAAAATTCTTTTTTTTTGTTTTATTTAAGTATATACTTTTAATTTTTACTGAAAGTTTCGCCGCGTCTTAAAAAAACACGTACAGCACTGACTGGCAAGCGAATTTGAATAAAACCAACTTATGAATACACTTGTCGAGTGTTTACTTTCTTTTGTGTCTCTTCTCGGTCAAGTGCTTCACTTGGTATTTGATAGCTTTCCAGTCTCTCCTGGCTAAAGCTTTCGGATGTTTCCTTAGGCATTCTTCACATGCTGGCTTATTAGGGGCCTTGCGCCCAAATCTTATTGCGTTTTCAAAGTCAGCAATGATGGCCTTGGTCTCCTCTTTTGACCAAGGCACTCTCCCTTTCTCAGTTCTTCTTCTTCCTATGATAAAAAAGTATGATTAGCTGCGTTGTATTGGTTGTCTTTTAGATAAAGAAATAAGATTAAAAATGTGACCGATAAAGAGATGGCTAAATAAGCCAGTTTCCCGTTGTTGCAGTACAGGCTTATAATCGCAATTCAATGATGTGTTTCTATTGTTCAGTTCCATTGTGCTTTTTTATAGGCCGTTTGGGAATACAGCAGGGTCTGAAGGGGGGGGGGGGGGGTCAACATTTCAGTTAACAGTAATATTGTAATGTTTTCCGTAATTTATCAGCTAGTTCAAACGTATCCAGATATTTTTGAAAACGGAGATTATTGTCTCCGTTTGAACCTTCGTTCACGGCGTTTTGACGATAAATACGGAGGTTTTTGAATACGCTCTCCAAACGGTAGATTTTTAAAATCGAAGATTTATCGTATTCGTGTGGACGGTCGAAAACGAAGGTCAGCAGGGGCAGATCCAGGTGGGGGACTGGGGTGACTTGTCCCCCACCCTAAAAATGTACCGATTTACAACCTCGTTAAGGGCCTGGGAACGAGGTTGTACCGATTTATTTATTTATTTATTACTTCTTTTATCATTCAAAAACAACATTTTCCATTTTATTTGCTGGAATAAAAAAATGTTTTGAGAGTTTTATTCTCAAAAATGATCAGCAGTCAATGAGAATGACGTAAGCAGAATGTGCTAATGAGAAAGTCGGCTCGTGTAGTGGCAGCTTTGCAAGATCTGCATGTAGTGTTGTGTTTTACGATCGTGCTTGAGTTCTTATTTTGAGTAATACGCTTTTGTGTTATACGTTATAATGCAGCGATCAATAACAGTTTTTTTAACAACTAGGTGAGTTTTGTAGATATCTTTGAACAGCTATGATTTAATCATTCAGTCAAATTTGACCCTTCCGTGTCGGGAATCCGCCCGACGACACCACTGAATCGAATCACAACCACGATCTTGGGGACTGTATTTTATTCCTTCACTTCACTCACTCGCAACTTACAATTTACACTCTACTTAGTTACAATGGCATATGTTTTATACTGTAGCTACGCGTTACAGGACATGATTTACTGCAATTTTCATAATTATGCGAACTCTGACCCTAAGACAGTCCGTTGGAATTTGAGTTTTCGCTTCCGCCCACTTCAAACAAACAACCAAATAATACCCATAAAAGTCCCTAAAAACCTATCAAATCACTCAATATGATTTTTAAACGATCTCTAACAGCTTAACATAATTGTGGTGTTAGTTAAATCTTCATATTTTTGATTTCTGATGTTGATTGATGGAAGCAAATATGGCAAAAACCATTTCAGTGTTTACATGTCTGAGTTCGCACTTTTTCGAAAATTGCAGTAATACACTATTAAAAAATATGAGGCGTGTTTGGCTAAAGATTAAATTTGACAACTTGTTTCTTACCACTTCCCTTACACCCAAATTTCATACATTTTACATATGTTATTTCCTTTTCTGAGTTACTATTTTTTACCTCTCTAATTACATGTCATATTGAAACACATCCGCTTCAAAAAGATTTATTTGGGCAAGATAGTGCGAATAAGGCATTGATTTAGTTTCATATATGAACAAAAACAGTTTCAAGAATGTAGCATGAGAAAGATACAATTCGGGTGATAGTGCTCGACTAGCACTTGCCTCGCTCAAAATATCCGCTTAACGTGATAATGCCATCCAGTCCGTGCAATGGGGTACCGTTTACAGACTATCTTGTTGAATCCACTAATATCTAAAATTGCGGCTTAAACACGTAAAATTGTGAATAGCATTTGAAGCAAACCTCAGGGTTTTTTACTTGCTAAATTATTGTTCGCCGCTTTCGATAAAGGTACACGCGATTGAGGATATTTGTTCACGACATTGAAAGACAACTCGAGGTCTTACTATTGTATTAATAATCTCAGCTTTAAACACGTAATATTGTGAGTCTTTTAAAACAAACCTCCTTTCTTCTTGTCATAAACGATTTTAAAATATTAGCTCTGTTTTAAATTGAGATGAAAAGTGCTGTCGTCGGACGCCTGGTATTAAAGTTTTCACTTATTGTTGTTTTGCCTATTACTGCTGCAAAAATCACTTAATTATCTTGCTCTGAGATTCAATTCTCAAGTTTATAACATTTGATATGTGCTCAGTTTAGAAAACTTGTTGTGTTTTATTGTACTACGGTACCACAGTAAACAGTTCGCAAAATTTCGCCCAGCAATGGCTAGGCAACGCGACAGAATGACAGACAATGTTAAAACCGATTGTTACTTCGTGCACTCGGGCGCAGTCGGCTATTAAAAAAGCTACGGACATACGGACTCACAACATGATGCCATAGTGCGTTACTTCGTCTTACAGACGGAGTAACCACAAAAATATTCACAAACTTTCCCTAGGTTCCCCACCCTAAGAAAAGCCTGGATCCGCCACTGGTCAGTTTTCTAATGCGATGACATCAAAGCTATTGCTTATTCGCATAGTTTGCGTTCACGTTTGGACCGGGCAAATACAATATTAATACAGTCATTTCAGAAAACGTTGTCGCTGCTCAGCCTAAAGCCTACGCGACTCGACCGAATGGGAGTATGGGTAGAAATCACTAAGGCGACTATAAAATGCATATCTAATTAGTCATGCCGAAGACCTGAACCATCACATCGCTCGCCAGCGAAGGTCTGCACTATAATCTCGAGATATGACTAATTAGATATGCATTTTATAGTCGCTCCAGTGATTTCTACCCATCGTCCCTTTCGGTCGAGTTGCGTAGGCTTGAGACCGATCAGCGACAATGTTTTCTGAAATGACTGTATACTTGACTGTCAATGACTTGTCACGATAGAACGGAAGTAATTGTGAAATGCAGTCTAATTCTCCGCCCGCGTTTTAGCCTCCTCGGCGGATACTTGGGCGAAGATAGTCATCCAATTCTAGAACGAGTGTTCGATTAAGGTTGAGTTTTAGCTTCAATAGCTTGGAACTACTGAAAACAGGTAATTCTATTTAGATAGTTATATGTTTATAAATAACTTCTGTAATATTATACTTCGCAGTGGCTATCCATACGGTAACCGTACGGCGACTAGTTTTGCAAGTATAATAAACGGCTAAGAATTTTGTATTTCTTGTAGTCATTGAAAAGTCACATAAGCTTTAATAACGTGAGGATGTTGCACATGGCGAACTTTCAACGGTAAGTTATTATGTAGTTAATTACAAGGTAATTTATAATAGTCAGCCAACTGGTAGCTCGTGTTGCCGCTGAAAAATTTCAGCTGTATTGACCAATTTTTCGATCAAATTCTGGAAGATTTCAGTCGAAACCGCAGCGACATTAGATTCTACAGTTTGATGATTATACGCTGTGAACATTTGAAAATACTTGAGTTTTTAATTTCTGTAATTATTTCCATGAAAAAAGCAAAAATCTAAGCAACAGTTTCTTGGTTTTTGAAAGTTTTCAACTTTCTCCTTGAGCGCGCGTCATCGCTGACGACACTATCACGCCATAAATTTGTGTTTCTCTCAGTAAAGGTCCGGTAATACGGGCAACATTTTTCTTCAACTTGTCTTGCAGCTGTTGCATCGCAAGTTGAAACTCTCTGTTGCCCGTATTACCACCTGCGTACCAACTTGTCTCGCAACAAAATACGATGTTGCAAGTTGAGGCGACGTGTTGTGAAAAGTAGACTCGAGTTCTACTTTCTGCAACAAATTTTAGTTTTGTTGCTCGTATTACCACTGAAGCTTCAACTTGTCTCGCAACAAATTTGACGCGCTTCGCTGACAGCCAATCACAAGCGTTGAAGTCAAATTTGTTCATATTTTCAGGAAAAAAAACCAGTAACACCCTATGTTTTTCGTTTTATTCGAATTAATAGATCATGTTGAATAGTAATTAGATAAGGTAGCCAATTCCAAGCCCCCTCCCTTTCCTCAGGGTCAGAATGGGAGGAGGCTGTGGTGAGATAGATGCTGTTATACTGAATAAGCCAAAAATCGAATCAATGTTAATCAGCTCTAGGCACAGGTAGCCCAAGTCCTGGTGCCTTATAAGAAGGACCTTCAACAAAAAACTGAAATTGCAATAAAATTGTAAAAACTTAATATAATGTTTTCAAACTTACATATGTTGTTTATCTTATTTGCCTGAATAGCCCTATGAAGTTTGGAGCAATTTGGAGATTTTTTCTCTTTGTATATATAATTATTGTAAAGGTAGGAATCAACCGGCTCCAGATTCTCATGAGAAATCATGCAAAAATCTCGCTCCCATCAGAAATTTGCAACGTCACTCGCTTTATGACTAATTTTTGCACAAAAAAGTTAGTTAGATAATCTCACCTGAAATTTCCTGTGAACAAATGCCCCTCAAAATTGGAAATTTGCCTTCAAAAATCGGCCGAAAACACTTCGCCATACTTTCTTGGCCACCCACGGCCGTTGGGTGGTCAAGCACATACAGAAAAGCCTAATAAAATGATGCAGGGATTCAGATTTGCGCACACAACCTTTAAAAACAAGATCACGTCAGCATTTTGCAAGCTACAAAAAATGCTTCAAAATCAATCAAAATGACATTTTTTTGGTACTTTTTCACTTAAACCTTAAGGGAACAACTTTTTCTATCGCCCTGTGAATTTTCAGTTTGTAATATTTTGATGCTATCCCTAAAAACCGGAATACTTCTTTCTATTCTCGGTTTTCATGTGACGTCACCAGCCGAAAAAATAAACTTTAAATCATAGATCAAAACTTTAAACTCGGTAGCTATCATAAGGAATCTTAAAGAAATTTCCTTTGAAAATTTGATCTGTTTCTGTGGCTTATTAGTAGAGTTATTAACGATCAAAAATGTGTCACGCAATACTGTCACGCAAATTTGAAAGAGCCAAAAATACCATGAACATTTATTAGAGATATCGTTTTATTTTGATTTGGGCATTTAAGTGTTTAAAATAATATTGACAAGAAATCAGGGTTTAAAATCCTTTTTTGGCTTAAATTCGAGACTCGACGTTACTGTCCGCCATCTTTGTGTACAGCTCCTGTACACCGTCATGGCCGCTGCATACATTTCTTACTAAAACATGGACGAATTCAAACACTCATATCTTTGCTACAAAAGCTCATTGTAACTCAAAACTTTAGATAATTATACAAAATTATATGCTCTTTTTGGATCAGGACCTAAAATGTCCATTAGTATCTTTAAACAAGGGTTTTTGTGGACATTTTTTTAACCAATCTGAGGCGCAACAAACCGTGATAATCCCATACATTCTTACCAATTTGGAACGCTTCTATTTCTGTCGCAAATCAATATTTTGACTCATTGTATACATTAGAGGGCCACAAGTTTATAAGTGTCTTTATACTTTTAAGTGTTACCCTCGTTAAATAAAGTCTTTACTTACTTACTTACTTTACTTACTATGTCAATGTTATATGCAATAATAACCTCGTATTCGTCGTTATTTATTTTTTACTGCCCAACCTAACGTACAGCGAACGCCTTCAGCAACTCAATCTTCTTCCATTGGTGTACCGAAGAGAAGTTAAAGATTTAACAACATTTTACAAACTGAAGTGTGGACGTGCTATAATTATTCAATTGATAGATATTTTGAATTTTGCTCAGACAATTGACTAAGGTCGTACTCTAGTAACAAGTTAAAGATTAATTCAGTCAGAACCGAATTATTTAAAGGCACTTTTTTCAATAGATTACCATATTTATGGAACAACTTGCCTGATAAACTTAGGACTTCTAATCTGAGCTTATCATTATTTAAGAGACAATGCATTGAATTTTATAAAACTAAAAACTTTGATCCTGACTGCCCACGTCACTTGGACGCAGTGATCTGATAATGATGATTCAATTCTGATAGGCTACATTATTTTGTAATGACAATTAGTAATAATCTGCTACCAACAAGTTTTCACTTCATATAAGCAATATAGAATATTTTCACTTGATATAAGCAATATAGGATATATTAATATAGGATATGTCGATAAATATGACGACGAATATGATAGGATAGATGACGTAATTTTTAACGTTCTTTTGTTGCTGTTTCTTGTTTAAGTGTTTGTACGTTTTTTGGGTGGACTAGCTCGAATGGATCATATGTTCCCTTCTAGTCCTTCCCCACTGCATATTTTTCTTAGTACTCGGAGTAGTTTTTTCGTTGTTTTTTATGTAATTTCTGATTAGTTTTCTTATATATGTATGTGAGGAATGACAACACAAAAGGGGTCTTAAAGGTTGACCATAAGATAGGCTGTAACGCACGGTGCGCAAGTCGACCCCGTTTTGGCATTCTCAGCGCTACAACCATAGCTGGTCCAAGGAAAAACACTGTACGCGTCCAAACATGCATCCCATAATGCATTTCTTCCGCTGGATCAGATACAGCGGAAGAAAAGGATTATGGGCATCCATGAAAAATTGGACAGCACCCATCCCCTACTCTTAGTCTTAGAAATTTCTTATAAGTGCCGAGCCCCCCTCGCTAACAGGTCCCAGACGGCACCGATTGCCTTCTTTACAGTTCAAAACTCGCCGAAATGGCCTTGTTGGCTTGGGGGATGCATCACAGAACGACCAGAGAAGCCTCAATACTCCGGAGATCACAGTTGAACCTTGTCGCCGTAATTACTGTGACTCGTTCTTCGTAAAGTCGCTTCCCACTCCTGAGTTCTTCCAGGAGTTTGTCTCCGCCGTCTTTCCTTGCTTAATGATGCAAGTCAAGCGACTTCTGTGCTACAAAATGACTCGAAAAAGCACTTAGAAGCTGAATTCAGGCCACGATCAGTACGCTCACCGAACGTAAACCCTAGAATTCGTCAGGCGTCACTGGATAAGTGAGCCTTCAGTCTTCTAGAACAGCACCAAATTGACAGTTACCTTGACAACTATTGTTTCTCTTTCCCGTTTTTTTTTTTTTTCTTTTTCTTCTCTCTTTTTCTGTTTCACAAACACATTTTTTCTGTTTTTCTTTCTTTTCTCTTTCTCATTTGTAAGTTATTTCTTTTTTTAAGTTTGTTTTTGGTTCCCACTAATTGGCAAAAGAAATCCGAACAACTATTGTCTTTGTTTTCTGTTTTGTTTTTCCTTCTTACCTTCTCTCTTACCCAAGCGCGCTCTGCAGTTTTTCTGTTCATTTTTCTTTCTTTTCTCTCTGTTCCCCCCCCCCCTCTTTTGAGAGTTTCGTTGTTGTTGTTGTTGTTCTCTCTCCTATCTTCGCCGAGAAATGACCAAAAAACCCCTAAAGATTGCTGTTAAAGCGGCAAATCTGAAAGATGGTACATCAAAGGGGTCTTAGTAGACAAGACCCCTTTTGTGTTGACACCCCTCATGTACATTTTCCCCTTATGTTAAAATGCAGTATAAATGGATTAAATTAAATTAAAAATTTCTGTTCGTTATGAAATATAAAACTGCTCAACTAATTGGCTTACGGTTACATTTGTGTTTGTTTTGAAATGCTAGATGCCAACGAATTAGAATTTCAAACGGAAAAAACGATTTCCTATTGGTTTGTTAGACAAAGGGAAAGGAATGTTGTGCTCGTTGGAGCAGACGTTACTGGGGGAGAAATTTTTGAGCTTGACACCAGGAACGGCTGCGTAGGAGGTTAATGAGTTCTCTTTATTGTCTTACTTTTTTAAGGTTGTTTAGTCACTACATTGTAACTAATAGTTAGTGAAAGGTTTGCTTATATTTCACGGATTAAATAAATTTGCTCTATAAAAACCTAATTTTGATTAAATTAATTTAGTTTTATGTATTATCCCCCCATTCTAGGTAAAGATGGAAACATATAGAGCAGAACTGGTATTTTTAAAAGGTAAGCTTCTCACCTGGTGCTAAACGTTTTTGGTGCTTCTTGTTGTTGACTGCAATGTGAATTGTACGATTACATGTACTTTTAAAAGATCATACAATGTGTTATTATTGCTATGCACTGTTTTGGTTGTAAGCTACCAGTGCATTGAAATTATCAGACTTAGTACTATTAACTGCTTCTAGACATAGTGATTCTACAACAATTAAGGAATATTATGGTTCACCATCTATAAAGTATGTCTAAACTGGCACCACTTGAGGTGTTCTCACTGTTTCATGTGGTAAATGAGGTATCTTAGGTAATTTTTAGCTAGAAACACAAAATTTATCTTGTGGGACTTTAAGAAAACCTTTTTCACAACATTACTTTTAGAACTTAACCAAGTCAGTAATGTGTCAATTTACATTTTGTCATTTGTATCTTTGGATCTGTTGTTATTATAATGTTGTCAATATTTTATATCACATGAACAAATTAATGAAAACTGTTTTATGTTAAGAACAGGTTACAGTTTAAATTTGCACTTTGCCAACAATGGGTTGGTGTGAGATATAGCACAGACATCAAACCAATAAGAATAGTCCACCTCACAACAGATATGCTATGATTAGTTGATGTGTGCACTAAGCCCACATCACACCATACTTTGAAAAGTACAGATTTGGACTGTAAGCTGTTGTAGAGATTTTGCTTACTTTTTTTTGAGGCCATATTAGTTTCACCAAGGTCGTCGTCCTCATAATTGTCTTCACTATGGCTGGAGACTGTATCCAGAAGCAAATTATGGCATTAGAAAAATTTGCATAACTCAAAGATATCTAACATTTGACTGCTGTATTGATCAATAACTTATGTAAGGCCCAATAAAATTGTGTATTATAAAATGTTTATGTTAAGGTATCAGGGGATGCTTGTTATTGTCTAAAATATCAATTTTGGTATCATTGGAAAGTTTGAAATATGATCTATCTTCTTATAAAAATAATATTAAATAATCTACCTTCTTATTCAATAATAATATTTTTTTTCTAAACTTTTCAGCATAGAATGTTCAAAAAAACTATTTTTGTTCTCAGTAAATAAGCAATCTGTCAACAGACACTTCACAGCGCATTACCTGTATAAGTCACAAACTCAAAGATGTGCTTCATTAATTGACCGTAAATTTATATCATTCTCTTGCTGTTTCTTAATTTTTTAATATGTTTCTTTGCATTTGTGCTCCATCAATCCTAATTTAAGTGTTCTTTTAGAACAAAGATATACCAAAATAGTCTTCATGAATTTTACTGTGGAAAAATATAATATAGTGCTGATTGCAATTTTGCTTAACAAATAAATAAGGTTCAGCCATGGTTTATACTCTGATAACCGCACGATTGAAATTTGAACACATGCTGAACACAAAGCACAAGCTGAAAGCCAGTGTTACTGACAGTGAAATTTGGAACTGTTTTTCCATTTACAAACTATTGTTATGAGTTCTCTTTATTGTCTTACTTTTTTAGGGTTGTTTAGGCACTACATTGTGACTAATAGTTAGTGAAAGGTTTGCTTGTATTTCACGGATTAAATAAATTTGCTCTATAAAAACCTAATTTTGATTAAATTAACTTAGTTTTATGTATTATTCCCCCATTCTAGGTAAAGATGGAAACATATATAGAGCAGAACTGGTATTTTTAAAAGGTAAGCTTCTCACCTGGTGCTAAACGTTTTTGGCGCTTGTTGTTGTTGACTGCAATGTGAATTGTACGATTACTTTTAAAAGATCATACAAATATGTGTTGTTATTGCTATGCACTGTTTTGGTTGTAAGCTACCAGTGTATTGAAATTATCAGACTTAGTACTATTAAGTGCTTCAAGATATATCAAAATAGTCTTCATGAATTTTACTACATGGAAAAATATAATATAGTGCTGATTGCAATTTTGCTTAACAAATAAATAAGGTTCAGCCGTGGTTTATACTCTGATAACCGCACGATTGAAATTTGAACACATGAAAAAAAGCACAAGCTGAAATCCAGTGTTACTGACAGTGAAATTTGGAACTGTTTTTCCATTTACAAACTATTGCATGAAATTATTTACATGTAAATATTAATTTTGAGAGTTATCAGCATATTTAAAATGTGCCAGGACAAAAAGATAGTGACAGAAAATCCATGTTTACACACATTGTACTCTCATGCAAACATACCTCCTGACAAACGATAGCGGGCATACTATAGTAGTTATTTTATAATTAAAGCAATAGAAAATTTTTTCCGTGTTTCTGCAGATGCAAACATGCAACAAGTAAAGGTCATTTAGTTCAAACTCGTCGTAAAATTTCAATAGAGCAGAAATAGCAGTGACAGATATGTATGATTAAATCAATAAACAACAGCATTAAGTCTGAAATCCTAAGGAGTGATTTTCTAAAAAAAAAATATTGTGTTTCTGCTAATTTTAAAGAGTTCCTGAAATGCTGGAAGGTGACATTATTTAAGTTTGAAAGGACAAAAGTGTGAATTTATATATATTATGTTTTTGAAAAGTCTGCAAATAAGCTTGATATGTGGTTTAACCGTATTAAACTGATAGTTCCTTAAACCATAGACATTGATTATACATAAATTACCACTTTTATACTTCATTCTGCAAGGTCAAAAACCTTTTTTTCACCATGTCTAAACAACCAAGTGTACATTTAAACAAAAACTTTTTTGTTAATGAAAGTCGATGAACTCTGCCATAATTATGGATATTTATAAATCTGCGGCCACTGATCTAATAGAAAGTATCAAAGCCATATAAAATCAATTAAGGACTACAGAAATAAAATTGATGTAAACCATCACATACGTATGAATCACATGTCGTTATTTAGCAATTGAAGTCGACTTCAATTCCAATGAAATTCAATGTGGCAAAAGATTTGTGTCTGAAGTGATAAAATTTGAAATAAGTTTGGGAATTCATTTTTTTCTCTCAAAATATGCTCAGTCAACTTTGTCCCACCAAAATTCGAATTGGCAAGTCATTTAGCAAATTTGGAAGGATATTATCCATTGACCTGACGTTATTTTGAGCCCTGTAAGTTATAAAAGTTTTGCTTACTTCTTCTTTTTGAGGACATAGGTATCTCGTCATCCTCTTCACTACTGCTAGAGACTGTATCTGGAAGCAAATTATAATATTAGAAAAATTAAATTTGCATAACTCAAAGATAAAATTTGGCTGCCGTATTGATCATAAACTTGATGGCAAGGTCCAATAAAAAGTATTTTATTTAGATGCTATTAATAATATTTTTTTAGTGCAGGATCTAGAGCCCCCAGGAGGATTAGTGAAGATCGAGTAACTTTTACAGTAATCTTAGTTATGGTTACCTGGATCAATGTCATCACACTTTTTGTCAAATATATTCTCAGGGATGTCTGTAAATGATAAAGTAATGTTGTTTAGTATTTAAGTATTATTAAGTAACTAATAATGAAACATAGGAATATGAGTTAATTTTGTTGGCCATATTTTTTTGTTGCTAAATAAAGCGAACTAAATTTTGTTGAGATTTTTAGGGCTTTGTATGGAGAAAATAAGAAAACCTTTGCCTGTGTGTGAAACACCAAGCATATAGAGAATTTGTCTGCACATGCTCAATATTTTGCCTGAAATCTATTTTGAAAATGATGATCTCGCTCCTGAAAGTAATTTCAAAGCTATAAAATTGCAGGATAGTCACAGTCAACTCAATGATAACGTGCTGTGGATGATTGTTTCGGTAAAGGAACCTGTGATGACAAAATATGAAGTATCAAAGTCAGCGTAATTTCCAAAATAAGACCAAAACCTTGAGCTTAAGATTTTGTCTTTATGCTCACTCAACTGGTTATATGAAAAATTAAAATTAAAATCAGGGTTATTTTGTAAAAAGCCACTACTTTAAATGCTTATCTTTACACTATGCTATCTATATCAAGCATTAACTTTTTTTATCATGTCCCTGAAAAATCAAATTGTATGCTCAGCTGATATTCGACTCAAAGTAATAAAGTTGGTTTCCAAAAATAGTTTTTTTTTAAATGGGACATCTGCAGCTTCTATTGTAAATCAGGATTCCTACCAAAAAAGAATGTAATTAATCTTACATAGTCATAAATGATTTATATTTTACCTTCAATGTTTATATCTGCTAAACATTTTCCAACAAGGCTGGCGATGTTGCCACTATCAATGGCCAGAAGCAGCTTGCTAACCTTAGCAAGCTCCAATGTTGACTCATGCAGCTGGTAGTACTGCCTATGCACAGTAATATCATGTCCCAGGTGCCTGGCCAGCCAGTCAAGTTCGTTTTTTTTCAGGGAAGCAACCTGAAAACATAATGGAATTTTTATATTTATGATAAAATTAAAAAAAATAAAAATTGACAGTCTAAAAATCTGAGAGAAAATTATTTCACAACAAATGTGCTCTAAATGATGGCAGCAATAACTTGCTACTTCAACCAAAGGTAGGCAAACTTTTAATTCTTGGCCAAGATTGAGTCAGAATTTTGAGTCAGAATTTTGAGTCAGAATTTTACATAGGTTCTTTCATTCTAAATTAATTATAGACAGTCAAATTTTAATAGTAATAGAATTATATCTAATAAGTAATATCATCATTGGTACTTGTGCAGAAACTGCCTGGAACTAAGTAGGATTTGTGTCTAGATCCATAGTTAGAGGAGACGTCTAGTTCCAGGCAGTTTCTGCTATACAGCTCCCAGCAACGTAGTCGTAATACAAACTTTCTGGCATTTCACAAATTCCTAATATATATTTAAAATATATAAAAAAGTGAAAGGCTCAGTTTACCGTCATGCTTTGCACAAGAAAAATGGGGACGTCAAATCCTTTTAAATTATTCTTTGAGGGCATAATTCAATATCTTATATGCAAGAATACTTTTTTAGGAATGCTTGCTACTTAATGCAAGATTTCAAGTTTTTCAAACATTGTTCTACATTGTATCATTCTCATATTCCCATTGCGGCATTGAAAACAAATGCTTTTCAAATTCTGTGTTTGCTATTCATTTCAGAGCTAATGTTAACATTTAAAAACATTTTATCTTCAATCCATTCACATTGGATAGCAGGTCAGTGGTTCAGTGGTTTAATACGATGGGCATAGTACAAAGGGTTGTGGGTTCGATTCCTAGGAATGGCATTTATCATAAGTGTCTTTTTCAGCTTGTGGTACAAGAGTTAAATGTTTCGAGTATATTGTCAAATACTTAGTTAGAAATTAATTGTCATTTCTGGAATAGTAAGGAGTAACTTGAATACCGTAAGGAGTAACTGGAACATGATAGAAGTAACTGGAATAGTAAGGAGTGACTTGAATATGGTAAGGACTAACTGGAACATGGTAAGGAGTGACTGGAACATGCTAAGAAGTAACTGGAATACGATTTAAGGAGTAACTTGGATAGATACCTCATGAATAATTAATGATTTATCTATGTGGAAAATACCAATTGTGGAATGCATGTGATTTACCTATTACTTTTTTCAGGCAATCGCCACCCTTTATGTGAGATTCTCCATTGAGTCTAGCAAAGATATATTGATTTTGTTCCGAAACACCAACCATTGATCTTTTACTGATCAGTGCTGCCAGAGCATCTTTGTCTTCATTTGAGACAATTATCAAATTAAGCAATGGAGGAGTTAATGGGATGGGACAATTCTGTCACTCACTCAGTCACTCACTTTCCATTAATTTTCTATTAACAATTTGTTAACTTGTTAACTGCTACCTATGTGTGACTGTGTGTGTATACTGGCTTTGATTGGGCTTCCTGTGTTCGGAGTAAGTTTTTGATGACTAAACATCGTATTCTCTACTGATCGTTCCACTTAGTTAACAGATTTCCCTGTTTCTTATAAAGTTCGAATTTTAAGTCTGCATATGCATGTGGGTTTGTCTAGACACTAGTGCTGACAAAAGAAAGATACAATATTAATGTCAAAGATACATCATGGCCCAGGGGGCATATATTTGCTATATGGGGACGTGCCGCCCGCCAGGGTCCTGTTTTTAGCTCGACCGGTCTAAGATAGGGTATAGATTTTATGATAAATTGTCTTAAACAGGGTTCAGTTTTTTTCAAATTTCAATATAGTAGAGGGAATATTTTCCCCTTTGAGATTATAAGATATATTTTTTAGGCATTTTATAATTTTTAACAAGAATTATGCGTGAAATAGACACTACAGAGTTTTATTAATGGAGTCCAGATTATGAATAGGGTTCATAATTTTCCTACCAGTCTTAAACAGGGTCTCTAAAATGCCATTATGTCTTATATAGGGTATCGTTTTAATTTAGGTGTCTTAGATAAAGCCAGGTTTGTAGAGGCTGGGTGGGACGTCCCCGTCAGATCCATAACCAAGTACCCCCCCAGGCATCATGGTCAATCTAGGTTGTTTTTGATTTCGGTTTGTAAGTAAATAATCATATATGGTTCTTTTTCTTGCTTTTTTGCTCTATATCTATCACAAGTTTCATTGCACAGCGTTGCTAGAAATGAAGAGAGTTTGTTTAAGTGTTTTTCGGTTTTTTTTTATTTGCTTTCAAGATACTAGTATTGATTGACCTTGAGACGAGCTGGCCAACTTAGCAAGATGATTTGGTTTATTTATTGCGTTCGCCAAAGCTTGAAACAAAACAGAAATCAGCCCGCTTACCGAGGTAAATTTTCATTGTTTTCTTTTATGTCTATTTGATTAGTTTTGGAAACACATTATCGTAATATGCATAAATTACTGAATATTATTTCGGTTCAGAACTGAAATCAGACAATACCTTTAGTCAAGAGATCGGATTAAATCAAATAAAACAGACAACTGAGAATTTTTGCATCAGATACAGGGTTTATTAAATTAATTTGAGAACTATGACCCGAACGATTGGAAAATTATTGTCACGCAAATCGTCACGCAATGTTTAGCTGCATACTTGAACACGGCAGTCACTACTATGTTAGTACAAAAACAAACCGTATTAGACAGTTAGCAACGTTTTTGTTACTTCATTTTTAGTATATAAATGGACTAAACTTTTATCGCATGCAAACGCTGTAAAGCAGTTAGAACAGCTAATTTTTAGTAACAACTTCAAGTTGTAATAAGCTTAATTTGCTACAAAAGTGTGAGATTTGGAGTGATCACATGCGCTCTTTGAGCACCTTAAATTAATACTGCTCTTCCCGGCTATACGCAAATTAAAGTCACTTATACAATTGTTTCAATTAACGTTGAATACCGTATTCTACATTGTACATACTACATTGCAAGACCAGAGGGCATTCTGGGTCTACAAAAAAAAACCAATTACCAATGACGTGCTGCAAATTTGGCCATTATGTGAAATAAGAACAAAGGTAGAATAAATTCAATAAACACCATTCTATTTGAAATTGTGAATAAAGCAGCATAATAATGATCAATAGTTCATTTCTGGCTTGGAATGTACCATGTACAATGTAGAACACAGAATTCAACGTTAATTGAAACAACTGTATACTTATCGCTTGTTTTCATCATAATGGTCCAATCAATGATCGGATAACACTCAGCTTAAAATGTATGAAATGAAATGTATATCAAATTGAAAGTAAGTTTATTTGATGTTTCTTTCATTGAAATTGGAGGTTTGTTTCCTCTCGGCATTCCGTAGCGAACGACAAAAATTAGTATCTTTCGACTGTTCATCAGCGTAACGTGTGTGTTATTAATGATGCAAATTAAATGTACCTCCTTATTGCTGAAGATTGCTATCTACGTATCAGGTTCAACGATTTTGCTCAACTTCATCAATTATTCAATGTCTGAGTTATGTCGCCATTGGCGGCTTCATCAATACTTTATATGGCCATTTTAAATGTTGACAAAAATTTGCTGCCTTCAATTTTCAATACAGATTTCAGTCAAAAATACACACATGCACACAGAGAAAATTATATATGTGCTATAATTACATGTAACACTGAGCCGAGCTGCCATGCATTTTAGCAAATGGTTGTGGTATTAAAAACGAAATTATAGTTATGTGCAGCTGATCAAATTGTTACTCACGTTTCACATAGTTTTTGTTCCAAAGGATTTAAAGTCTTCTTTATTGCATTACAGCCATTATCAGCCCACAGAGGTCTCTCTGTAAACTGATTAATAGTCAGGCTTGATACCTCTAAATGCCTTCTTTTGTTAAATGTAATTATTCTTGAGACCGTCACATCTCTTAGGTCCTGCCAATTTCCTGCTGATGGCTCCTTCATCACCTACAAGTCATCGTAGAATCATGTATTATGGCTTTAAACAAAAAATAATAATCAAATTCAAATTCATGTCGCTGTCGTTTCAATTTTTTCCTTTATGTTCATGCCATCCGACATTTCTGGGAGTTTATGCTTGGCGGGAAACTATTAAAAGCGGGAGATAATTTTAGCCTACATTAACACGGTACCGGTTGAAATTTTAACCGGTTGAAAATTTGTGCGTTTAGGCGTTTTGCTTACACGAGACCAACCTAACCGTACAAAAAATCAAACGGTTAGCCGTGTGTAGTGGGTGTAATCAGTACGCGACGGCTGTCACTGCCATGCTATATGGTCGGTTTGCACTGCAAAGATCTGGCTGACTAGGAAAAATAATTAAAGCTAAGCTGCTAGTCCGTTGTTTGATTTATTGCACAACTTTGACTTTGAAATGGATCGAATTTTCTGAGCTATGTAGGGAAAGAATACTAGCCGAGCTAAAGATTACAAAAAGTTTACGAGGTTACGACATACCACTAATTACAAAACACCTATTAACTAAAGCTCCCTCTTATACCTTGAGGGTGACAAATTTATATGGTCTCGGGAACCCAAGACAGCCCTCCCCGTCTCGGTTTGTTGATAACTCGGAGGGAAAGAGAACGCGTCTAGGTTCGCATATATACCTGTTACGAAAAACGTAGACGGTCTGAATCTGAATCTGAGGCCAAATAGAAGTGTGAGAATGATTCTTTTATCTTAAAATATGCATAATATCATCCATTCATACTCTTATCACCTTGTATTGTAATTCATTCTAAGTTCGTACCAGCAATTTCCTTCCTTCTCGCCCAGATTCAGATTCAGATTTCAGACGTTTTTTTCGTAACAGGCATATACCGCACCCGTCCCAAGGCTAGAAACGCTAATTTGAAAACAACTAGTTGGGCTTTCTGTGCCCTCAAAACTGCGTTATGTCAGAACTCCGCTGCGCTCTGTAGAATTGTCTCGAGGAAAAGGGCTGTCTCGGGTACCCGCCGAGACAATCCCGAGACCATACAATATAGGTGCAAAATCCGAAATATAGACTGAAAGGCATGGGCAAGGTAAAACGCTACTGTCTACACGTTTATTCTTGCCTTGCCTAAAAATACAATCATCCTTAAGCATTACTACATAAGCAAGTTTTAGGATTGTTGCATGCGACAAGTTGTAAGCAAAAAATGTAAATTGGCCTTTACCCTCTTGAACACAAACAACGGGGACAATTCGATTAAAGTAAGAATTTTGTCACAAAAACATCCTAGAATGCACATTAACAACGACTTAAAGGAAGGCATTCTAAATTTAAAGTTATGTTTAAATTTATGTTGGCACCGGTTATAAGGAATATTTTCGAAAATTAATAGCCACAAAAATGTACAAAAAAGCTTTGTTTAACATTGTTCTATCGTTGCTGTTGCTTTGCCGTTATAAAACGTTTAGAATTGCACGCTTTAGAGTGGTTTTCATAAACCCGTGAAATACTTACTAATTTATTTACTGCTAGAGTGTACGCACTTAATCCGCGAAACATAAATAGTATAAAATAGTACTAAATTATGGTAATTCCTTTGTTTCCTATTGTCTAATCAACACTATATAGTAGTAATTAGTAGTATTTGTTTCACGGATTAAGTGCATGCACTCCATTCTGCTTAAAGTCTTTTGTTAATTCAATGTTGGTATTTTTACTGGCGTCTTTATTGGTATTTCTAGTGTTTTTATGAGAGAGGGAGAACAATGGCTTGGGTGTTGAGGTGTGACTTTCAAACAATAGTCCCTTATTTTGTGCCAAACTCGCCGTTGTGCCGCTAAATCGGACATCTCTAATAGACCTTCTGTTTTTAAGACAAATGTCCTATGTAGCAAGACGTCCTACTTATCACAGAACGTGGACAGAGATAATGAGCAGTCCAGTGATCAACTTCACGCTTATTCTCTCTAGAGAGTTCAAGCATTGCATAGTTCATTGGAACTATTGTTTGCAGTGCGGGTTTTGTTTTGCTCAATGTTTTGTAAAATTCCTTTTTCATTATTTCCAAAAAATCTTTTCAGTAGACATATGTGCTAACTATTTTAATGGTTGATAGGAATGCGTATTTTCCTCAAACGTCAATAAATGAACCAATAAATAAGTGAAGCGCGAAATATGACTCATTGTGATTTTTAGGTTTAATCCGAACAGTACTCTTTCAAGAAAAGGTATCATCAGTATTAATAAATATATCAATAGTATCAATATATCAGTAAACAACATTTCATGTCTCCAACGACTAGAAATGCAACGAGAGGTTTTGAAAAATGCAATTGCATGCTCGTTTAGGTGACCAGGAAATCTACATATCATATAAAATACAATGTGGTTGTGTGCATTAATTAATGAGCTAGACAGGTTGGGTCTTTTATGAACTTTAGAAAAAAAGACTAATTTACACAATAACTTTTTATGACAAAGTACCCCTTGGTAAGCGCTTGCGGGACCACCTTTTTGGGCAAACGACCTATACTGCAGTATTTATTATTGTGTGAACAGAAAAATTGCTCACCCAACTGATTTGGATAGGGCTGTCAATCGGCCGGACTAGAGTGATTTCATTTGACGTCCGTGAAAGAAAAATGGCCGAGTTAGTTTGTAGTACTTGATAAGCCATTTCAAAAACGTTGAATACTGCATTCTTTGGGACCACAGTAAATGGTTATGCTGTTGTGGCCTCCCTGTCCATATTTGTTTTTTTTTGTTTCACATTATGGACGAAGCCAAATAAAATAAAATAAAATTCTGCATATACTAATGGTGCATTCAAAGACCAACATAGTATTTATTCGGTTATCATGTTTTGGCATCATTTGGCATTGTGAAAATCCTCTATAACGACAGTTTCTCTGGTCAGATACCAAAATTTAATTGGTTACTTTTCAATGATAGGGAAATAATCCTTGCCAATTGTCATGTCAGAGCCAAAGATGCCTAGACGATCCAAAACATGAAGTGGGAATTTCCTAAACCTTTAACCACTAGTGACATTATTATCAAACAAGCCATAACGAACATTTCGAAAGGGAAAACGTTAACAGGGTAGCAATATAATTTGCTTCAAGAATTTGATATAATGGAGGCTGAAATGATGCTGAAATCGGAAGTTCTGAGCTGGGACTCGTCAGTATCGAGCAAGAAGACTGCCATGCACACTCAAAACTTTCAATAAAGACAGGGTCTATCAATTGACAAAAGGGGTTTTCAGCAATATCAGAACTGACACTGAAAATAATAAAACCTTGCTATGGATCAGGTCCCACAAGACACTGATGATCACTGACTTTGGTAACACACCCATAATAGCCTTAATGACTTCCATTTATGATTAGAATATTCAAACCTCAAAATGAAATTGGAAAGAAAATCATTATTTCCATGTAAGCATCAGTACACCTTTTCATTATGCAATCGGAGAAAGAGCAAGAGGGTACTGTATATATTATACAGCTTGGACAAAACACAAAACAGGAAAAGAAAAAAGGGCATTCCCATTCCAAAATTGCTAGCTTTTCTTTCATGGGCTTTATGGATCGAGCGCCGGTTACTTGCTCTAAAATGTTTCTCAAATCTCGACAATACAAAATAACTTATATTCTGATTTTACGAATGTAAATTCGAGTAAACGACTCTTCCATGTAAGGCACGACATGCGTCTTCTCAAGAGATCAATGATCAATTTGTACAATTTAGTGCTAAATAGATAGCTACAATGCTAGCTATAACTAGAGTGAAGTAAAAAAAAACCGTGAAATAAAAATTGAATGTTAGTGTGTAATAGTTTAATAAACACAAAAGAAAACAATGGAAATAAGGTCTACTAGTGTCTATTAGTCTAGTAACTATTTCACGGGTTTTTTGCAATCACTCTAAGGACCTTTTTTGCTTTACCGCTATTTTCGAAATTTTTGCGTGGAAGCTAGGTGAATTTCTTTGTTTAAATGATCACATACGTGTATCATGTAAGCTTGTTTTTTTGTCTTCCAATCAAGAATAGATCGATACGGGTTTGAGTTTTGCAGCTTCAAGCAGCTTCAACAAAATAAAGTTATATTCCACACAAACTTTGTTGCCATGTGGCGCATGAAGTTGAAAAACAGTGGTAATAAAGCAAAATTATATATATTATAATTGTTGCACCATCGTGTTCTTTTGCGATTTTTCATGAAATCAATTTTCTACCAATCGCCATAGAGTGCAAGCAATTTATCCGTGAAAGATTTGCAATACTAAATTGTTCAATTTTATGCAAATTCTATTGTTTAATTAGAACTATTTGGTAATTTGTATTTCACCGTTATGTTGTTTGCACTCTAACCATAACCACGTGCCTGCATAACAATGCCCTGCCATAAGTGGGACATTTCGATATATAGGACACATGTCTTAAAAACAGAAGGTCTAATAGGGATTATTAGAGTGATTCTCATAAACCCGTGAACACACTTTAGCGTATTACACTTTAATAACCCCAATTTCCATTGTGTTCTGTTGTTGTTATTTGACTACAACACTTTAACTAATACACTTTGTTCCACGGGTTGATGAGAACCTATTTAGTACTTATTAATATTTTGTTTCACAGATTAAATAAAGTTGCTCTAGAGTCCTAGAGTGGTTCTCATTAGAGTGGTTTTCATCCGTCTGTGACACAAATACTACTAGTCAGTGTATATTAGTTATTATTAGTGTCTAATAGAGTGATTTTCCGTCGTCTGTGAAAAGAAAATGACTATTTAGTCCGTACTAGTCATTAAAGAACAAAAGAAAACAATGGTTTTAGAGTCTACTACTAACTATTAGTCTGCCTATTTTTTCACAGACGACGGAAAATCACTCTAGTTTATAGACTGAGTGTGCAACTAAGTTAATAGACACAAGTACTCTTCAATTTTATTGATGTTTCGCTTATTTTACAGCGAAAACCTGTGAATCGCGAACTCGAATTTTCAAATGTCGTTCTGCCTGTTGGATTTTCTGAGACTTCAATGGTGGCGGAGCTTATGATAAATAAATGTTTGCAAAGATTCAGACTACTTGTGCCTTATAGTGTGTAGTAGTGTCTAATTGAGTAGCTGCTCTTTCATAGACGGATGAAAACCACTCTAACCCGTGGAACAAAGTGTAATAGTTAAAGTGTGATAGTATTACTATCGTTATTGTTGAAGTGCGCCCGCCGAAGTTCAAAGTCTCGTTTTGAAACTGCATTTTAGACTGCCGTCAATCAAAATATTTTCTTAAGAAAATCCTAAAATCAAATGTACAAAATGAAAATTAAGCTTTTCTAGATTTGTTTTTGCCTTGTTAATATCGAATTTATTGAAATTAACTCAAAAATGACGTCACAAGGATAATGATTTTTGAAAGAAAATGTTTTGATTGACGGCAGTCTAAAATGTAGTTTCAAAACGAGACTTTGAGCTTCGGCGGGCGCACTTCAACGATAACGATAGTAAGACCTATAAGAGTGCACTCACTAAATCCGTGAACCATAGATAGTACAAAATAGTGATAAATTATGCTAATTCCTTTGTTTCCGATTGTTTAATCAACACAATTTAGTAGTAATTAGTACTATTTGTTTCACGGATTAAGTGCGTGAACTCTAAAGGCCGGTACACACGAGGGAGCTTGCTCCTGCAACCACGCTCCCGCAACATGCTCCTGGGTCATTTTGCAGACCAGTACACACGAGGAACACGAGGGAGCTGAACGATGAAACAACCCGATCGCAGCATGGGAACTAGTTACAAATAAGCCAATTTGATTGGCCAACTGGAGACAGGTTGCTTTCCTTAAGGCCGATATAACACGAGGGAGCTTGCTCCCGCAACACGCTCCCGCAACAGATTTGCTCCTGGAGCTTGCTCCCTCATATCTAACCAGTTTAATCTGAGGGAGCAAAACCCGGGAGCAAAAGTTTTGTTGCGCAACATTTTTTCGCGTGAAATCGCTGGTACAGACGAGGGAGCTTTGCTCCGGGAGCATGTTGCGGGAGCGTGTTGCAGGAGCAAGCTCCCTCGTGTGTACCGGCCCTTAAAGGTATCATGTGAAATAATTTTTAATTGGATGAGTATTATCTCGCGGGTAGTGCTTTCCGCCCAAAAGATTTTCCAACGTTAATCATTTTGGCGTTAATGATATATTTCTTTCTTGTGGTGGCAAGCAAAAGGTGTACTTACGTAAGACCAAAAAATTACTAGAGTGAACGCACTGTGAAACACCGAATAGTACAAAATAGTGATACATAAAACTAATTTCGTTTGTTTTCTATTGTCTATCAACAGTAATTAGTAATACTTGTTTCAAGGATTAAGTGTGTTCAATTTAGCTATTAATGTGAAATTCAAACAACAGAAAACAAAAGCATTAGTAATCTTTAAGGTCCGGCCAAACGAGAAATGTTGGGTCAACATACAACGACATACTTTGTTGGATCACGCAACATTTCCTCGTTTGGCCACCCTGTATGTTGATGTATGTTGTTGTATGTCAATGTATCTTGAAGTTTGAATCCGGTCAAACGTTCAAACATACACGAACATACATTAGTCGGGATTAGGTTCTCGTTTGGCCCGATCATCCAACAGTGTTCGACCCTCAAATTTCATATATAACAATAGACGTTGCGCATGGATTCACGTAACATGTTGAGTCAGTTTATTTTTTTTTTTAATTTTAATTCAATATTTTAACAGGAACATCTAATTTAGCTATAGCTAGTTTGAATAGAGTCCTGTGTAACACAATAGAATCACAAAATTACAGAATAGAGGAAAAAACAATACATGACAAATTCACTTAAATTATACTGATACAATTGGAAACATATTCAAAAAACAGGATTTTGCGCTTCAAATGTCGCTTAGGCTAGAATTTAAGTTCTTCGCGGTTTAGGATTTTAACGCTTGAAGTGTCGTTTTGCCTTGATCTTAAATTCTTCGAGGGTCAAACTTTGTCTTATTGCTGATGGAAGTTGGTTGAATTTGCGCGCCCCATTTATGCGAAAGCTACCTTGGTACTTAGTAGTCTTGGATAAAGGAATGCGCAGTAAATCTCGATGTCTAGTGCGATAGCTATGAATTTCCCTGGCATGAATGAATTCACCAATGAGGTAGTCTGGGGCTAAGCCATTAATTGATTTGAAAACTAAGATAGACGTAAGATAGTCTCGTCGCTTTTGCAAGTCAGGCCAGCTGAAGATGTTAGGCAAGTCAGCATACTCAACAATTCTGCCTTCAATGATACTAGCAGCTCGCCGATGGAGTTTGTCCAA
The DNA here is from genome assembly GCA_029948255.1 of Telmatactis stephensoni. Taxonomy (NCBI): domain Eukaryota; kingdom Metazoa; phylum Cnidaria; class Anthozoa; order Actiniaria; family Isophelliidae; genus Telmatactis; species Telmatactis stephensoni. Next base: position 148,439 of record JALIZF010001395.1, on the reverse strand, counting down.
GTACGCTTTGTTGCCCAGGCCACAACTGTCCCAGACACTGCAACAATAGTCAAATAATGGTAGGACCATTGCACAATAAAGTGTAATACATGCGTGCCTAGGTAGAACTTTGCGTGCCCTGCGCTGCGTCAGTTGGATATCGTTTGCACCTCTTTCAAGTTGTATGTTGTTGTTGTTGTTGTTGTATCTTGTATTGTTGTATATTGACCCAACATTTCTCGTTTGGCCGGGCCTTAACTATCAGAGCTACGAATAGAATACGAATATATTATATTGATACACTCATTAACGATAGCCTGTGTCACAGTCGGAATTTAGGCTAATTTAACGACTGCTCAAAACGTGATATGATTTGGTCGCAGTGGCGTTTAGATTGGTTCGGTTTTATCAAATTGGTTCGGTTTTCAGGGATATTACAATGTGCACTATGTGTTTTTAATAGTGAGGGATGGTTTTTAATGGTTCGGTTGAAACCGGACCAACCGTACCGGCGGCTATGCCCCTACAAAAGTCAGCATGTGAAGCATGCCTAAGAAAACATCCAAAAGCTTTAGCCAGCAGAAACTGGAAAGCCGCAAAATACCAAGCAAAACACTTAACTGAGAAGAGTCGAAATGGAATCTTATAAAAAGTAATCTTCAAAATCGCTTTTTATAAGCATTTACCAGTCGTCTTTTGTTTTCGCTTGGAAATCAGTAACATACCGATTTCCAATTGAAAATAAGATATTCTATTCAAGGAATATGCCATCAGCAGTATGCTTTTTGGTCGCAAATTAATTTACTCACATACAGAAAATCAGCTGTATTGTGAATTATAGTCAACCGAACAATTTCTATTTGCTATAATCTCAGATGAAATAGTATTATTTTCAAACCGGATGAGTTAACAAGTGAGCATTATAAAATCATGGTATCAGTTTAGGTTTTTTCGCTGCGCGCATTTAAAATGACACAACCATGATATCGTAAAGCATGCAGGTTGGCCCTTATTAGCTTGAATACCATATCTTAAGGGTTTTTTTTTTCAAATTCGTTTAAGATAAGAGCTATGAATAGTTTGTATTGATACATTTAGTATCCAGTTAATTAATAATAAAGTTGGAAACATTTTTGAAATTGAGGCGACTGAAATCAATGAATTTTGTACTGTAGTAATTTCATTTTTTCACAGCAATTACAAATGCAAGGATACCTAGGGATAGTAAAATATGCGCAAGGAAATGCAAGGTGAAGTACCGTGAAGTACTGATGTTTTTTACATTGTACCGTATCAGTACTTACAATGTATGATACAACATAAGAACGTTACATACGTGAAGAGGTACCTACCTCTACATATCATGGGGAATGCTGCTTAATCCACTTTCGATATATGTTTGAGTTGCTACACAAAAAAGAATCAGTACAAGGCTCTAGCTGGGGAATAATGCTTAGTGATGTGCGAATGAACCAAAATAATACAAAAATATAAATAGATGATAATAATGAGTTTGCACAGGATGGACGATTGAGCTAAACATTTGCAACTGACACATACAAATTAAGCTCCTTAACAATAAAAACTTCAAATAAGAAAGCGTATTACCCAACAATGCTAAATGTTGTTACGAGCGTTCGCTTTGATAAGGTCTTAGTGTGCACACGCTTCACCTGCGAAGACTTTTGACAATTTTTACGCTGCGACTGCAGTTTCACTAAAATCCATTCAGTTTGATTTTAATGCGGCAAGTGGGAGCGACCAATTTACCGGTACAAGTGGCGCTGCGATATGTTTCTTAGTGCATGTCACTGGCCCGCTTGTTTTGTAGTTCCTAGAGTGTGAAAAGAAAAAGTTTCAGCCTGTTCAAGCTGGCCAGCCCACTTCATATAATCAGGCATTACCACAGGGAACCCAATTGGCCTTTTAGAAATTTAAGAGTTTCTAAAACTTTGTATTCCTCCACCAGCGTAGCAGGGTTATACTCTTACTTTCCAAAAAAGGCAGTATGTCGGATAACGAGGAACGAGGTTCTATTTGACCTTGATTTGTTGATCCTTCATTTAAGTTGCACTGTTAGGTTCTTTTCTCTTTTTTCAGCGTCATTTGTTTAGTCATTTGTTTGGACGTCCTGTGGTCAAAATCGCAAAGCATCATGGGGGACTATACCACTCGTGGAATCAAGGGAAAAAAAGAGAGTTCATGCATAGCTTACATGCGCATGTCAGCCAGGCGACCTCACGATTAACACATTACTTGATGTGGTAATCTCAAGGTTACAATTCAGAATGTCTTGTTATTTTTTATTTTTTATATGAGATGATACAAACAATTATGATAACGATGATGATGATTTATGATTATAAATGTGTGCAAATAATCTACAAATGTTATACAAATGTCTCATGATTCCGTTAACATTGTTTTGAAAATGTTTCTTTCTTATCATTCTATCATTGTATATGTCAGATATGAACGCCTTGATTACTTTATATTTTTTAAATAAATTAAAATAAATCTGTTTTTTTTTTGTTTTCCAACATAAAACGGAAGAAACTTCTATAATCTTTTCATTTCAAACTAGCCCCCACCCCCCCAGAGGGCGGGGGTACTCACCGAGAAAACTGAAAATGACCCCGAAAAGGGACCTGTGTTGTGAAATGGTGGGCGTGGCATCTATGAAACTCACTTCGAATTGTTAAATAGATTGACGAAAAGGTAGAACTAAAGGCGGGCGACGCTGTCAATGTCTGCCTAATAAAAAGAATCAAAATTGTTTACCATACAAAGTGGGGACATGTAGTGCCTCAGCTAGTGTCCCCACTTTGTAAGACGTGAAAACCAAATTTTTGAAAATAAAATGATAAAACACAATTTCTTCCTGAAATGGTATTCTTATAATTATACTAACATGCCACATATAATTTAACCTTGTTTTGTTAATTATAAAAATAAAAGTGAATGCGTCCCCACTTTGAAGGTTTTATGTGATGTTCCCACTTTGAAGGAAAGTCATGAATGAATGAATGAATGAATGAATGAATCTTTTCACAGCAGCATATCTACATTAAATATTTTGCATACTTTGCTCTTCTCACATGTTGATTTTTGCAGAGGGAGGGAAAACTGGAGAACCCAGAGAAAAACCCTTGTGGCATGGTAGAGAACAACACATCAAACAAACTCAATTCACATATGATTCACCACCAGGTCAACCATATGCCACCCAATAACAATTAGCTACTACATTCATCAATGTTTACAGGCAGCAGAGAGATCGAACTGATCAATATGTGACTCTGGGTTTTGTTCTCATGTCCAAATGAAAATACAGTTTGTGCAAATGTATCAGACCCTCCTTTAGAGTTATACACTAGAGACCAAAACATGAAATATTGTTTTTGAATATTCAGCTGTTTTCTTTTTTTCTTCTATCTATTTTCTTTTACCAAACAAACAAGCCAGACCAAATATTTAAGGCAAGAGAAAAACAGAGAAACAAACAAATCAAATCAAAAACAAAACAAAATAATTAAATGGTAAATAATCTTCTTTCAGCATACTGGTGTTTGTTTACCTTGTTGCACTGAGTGTCTCAAAGCTGATGCCAAACTGGATTTCAGTGAGTCCGAGCAGTTCCTACAATGTAAAACAATAAAAATGAGATGCATATATACAAGAATGACTGTGCTAAAACATAGCATCAACACAGGAGAAGTCAACTCCCAGCTTGGGTCAAACATGCAATATTGGGGCATTACAGTTTCCCCAAGTAAATTTGACCCAGGGAAACTCCATGTTGGGAATTGGCATTCAGAATAAAAATTCAAGCAATTACTTACTCCTGAGAATACTCGTAGGTTATAAAAGATGATCGTAAGCAGTTGATTGAAATCTCACTTCCAGTTAACTTTCCGAACCGAGTTTGGAGATGTCTTGTGAAAGCGGAAGAAGAAAATGCGGCACCCTTGGAATTCTGAAATCGAAATCACTGATTCCTGTAATGTACTGTACTGTACTGAAGTAAATACCCTGAATGTGTCACAAAACTCAAGAAATTGGAAAATCCACAGCCTGTTTATGGCAGGAAACTCAATAACATAGGGTTTATTTATTGGCCCTGAAAGGGTCAGTAAACCTGAGCAATTCACCCTTGATGGGTCATTTTTACTGGATTAATCCTAATGGAATTAGTTTTTTTTTTATATTTACCCTGATATTCTTTCCCATTCACCCAGTGATGGTGCCAAGGGGTAGTTTAGGTCTAAGATTCTAGGGCTCAGAAATTTTTTAGGGATGGGGTAACTTGGGTGGGGGTCATGATTGACTTGACATTTCACCCTAAAACGTGACATTTCTCTTTTGTTTTTGACATATCACCTCCTCATTTCACCCTGAGGCAGATCACCTTGACATTTCACTCAAAACTGACCTATCACCTTAACATTTCACCTTTCACTTACAATTCACCCTTAAGCAAGACACAAACTGGCACTTTTCAAGAGCTGCATCTTTTTCACAGACGAGATACAAACTTGCAATGTACATAAAAGTTGTAGCCCTCTATCCTGTCTTTCATTCTGTTTGCTTTGCATCCTTGTGATATTACTATTTTTGATTGCAGAAGCTGTTTAAGTCAGGGATTCTTAGTAAACGCCTAACTTTTCACCCTCCTTTGACATTTCATCCTAAGAAAGATGCAAAGTGGCACTTTCCAAGACATGTATCTCCTTACACAGGTGAGCCACAAACTTTTGATGTATATAAAAGTTGTACCTTACATTCCCACATGAATTTGGGAAGCATAATTAAAATTTCAGAGAAAGTTCAAATCAGGGTTTCTGTTATTTACTTTTAGAGAAAATTGCCAAAATTGACAATATTCATCAGAATTGAGGTATTTCTCATCCTAATCGATTTATAGCGATATCAATATAGAATAAACAATTGTATTTAAATAGTGAAGCAAATAGTGGCAACAAGCATAAAAAAACTTAACTTAAATTTGGCTTCTTTCTCCTTACTTAACATCTCTGCATGTGCAGAATTTATCAAACGATTTTACAGTTAAGGCCTTGCGCACGATGTTGGTGTACATCGGTAAACACAGCATTTTTATTGACAGTGTTTCAAAAGTTTAATAAAAGAATGTTTAAACTTACAATTGCTCGAGTATGAAATTGTAATGTTTAACCGTTACAAAGTTAAAAGCATAAAAACACTGAAGATTATGCAAAAATTAAATCTACTTCCGTCACAAGAGGCAAAGCATTCCCTTCGCTTTCCTTGGCATTCCCTGAGCGTTCAGCATTCCAAAGCGTTCCCATGGAACGCGGGCCAGAATTTTAAGGAACGTGTTCCTAATTTGGGAACCCGATATTTCGTTCCCACACGCAGCATTCCCAAGTGTTCCTAGGATTCTTCAACTCCTTGGTGCGTTCCCAAGCGTTCCAACTCATATGTGCGGACTAATAGCGTTCCTTGAGATCAAGCGTTCCTCTTGCCAGGATGTTCAATAAAACTATTGTTCAAGAATAATTTAAAGTTTGTTGTTATCAATAAACACCACTCCAAAAATATAATAGTCGTAAGTCAACTAGTAGAAGTCAAAATTATTCGAGAAATTATAAACTAACTTAAATTGCCACTTCATCTAAACTGCTGAATGATGACGGCTAAATAACTATGAAAAATACATGAGTCAACACAGGTAGATATCACAAGCAAAAACACATATTTTATTGTGTGAAAAGTTCAAGCAAAAAATAAATAAATAAAAACTATGATCTAAACCTCATGTTTTTAGAAGAAAGATCATAAAATTACCGAATAAAAATAACAAAGGAAGCCCACACAATTGAGAAACAGTACTCAGAAAGAGGTAAGTAATAATAAAATACGTATTTATTTGCCAAAATTCTAAATCCCACTGCTCGAATTTAAAACACGATCCAAATATTAGCAATCTGACATTATTCGATTACATCTGCAGAATTAATTACTTTTCGTGTTTTCGAGTTAAATGTTAGATTATAGTTTGGAAACTGAGTTTGTGCAAGTTAGCTGGTTCATCTACAATGAGACAAAATTATTATGTCAATGTTGTTCTTTCTGAGCAAATATTAATATGGTACACATGCACAGTCTCCAGGCTTTCCCTTCCCTGTTTGTAAACATGTCCAGTCCATGGACTCTCCTCCTTGGACTACCAAAGTGTACTAAAAATAACTAAATAATAATGCATAGCAGAATTAAATGCACTATTCAAAGTAAACCCCCTCCCCCCAACTTGTGACAAGGTGGGGATTGGTGAGTTTATGGGCTGAAAAAAGAAAATTGGTAAATACCCCACATAGTAGCACAAGAATGAACATCAATTCCCCTACTCCCTACCCTAGGATCAGGCGAGATCAAGTAGTGCAGGAATATGGTGCAGAATTGTTCAGTTTTTTGCTACAAGCATCAAAATTGGCATGATGATAGAAGGCAACATGATGACTAATTTCTGATGTAGCGCCGTGCCCAAAAATCGATACTTCCAGTTTTACACATGTGGAATAATTGTTGCATTAACTAGTAATATATTCGGAGCGCAACAATGCCTCACAAAGACCTGCAGACAATAGAGATATGGGACTAGGACACGAGTCGCAGGGTTGGAAGCATGGAGCGCATGATAGTGAAACGAAGGGAGGGGGGGCTGGGGAAAAAAAAGAAATGCTAGAGCATAAGGCTCCACTTGCCCAACATCTGTTGAAATTAAGACTTTATGGTCCCGATAGGCATGGTCGCTAACATTATTTTATTAAGACCTAAAAGAAACGGACCATACCGAGTACACCAGTCTGTATGGTCCACACGTTTGGACAAATGCCCTAGTCTACTCGGACATGCTTGCAAACCAGCGACTGTCAAGAGACTGATTGTTCTCTCTATTATATAGTCTTTGTCATGCATCGTTGCGCATCAAATAGTAATATATTCGGAGCGCAACAATGCCTCACAAAGACCTGCAGACAATAGAGATATGGGACTAGGACACGAGTCCTCGGAAAGACTTCTTTGCTGCATATGTAAAACAAGCTTCCAAAGAGCTGATTCATGGCACTTTATTCCCATAACTCATTTTACAATTCCTCTACTCTACTGACAATTTCTATGGGAAAGCTGGCGAGTAACCCGCAAGAGAATTCTTCTCCCGAAACTCGGAGCCAAGCTTTTGTACCAAATCCTGATTACTGAAACCAACGGTTGGAGTGGCAGACGAGGTATCAATAGATCGGCCCAAAACTTTTTCTACTTGAGTATAATGGTCTACCATCTGAGTTGTTTGCCAGCCAATGTGATGGGCCACTTGCTCCTTTGAGGCGCCTAACAATCTCAACAGAATGGCCGTTCCACTTCTAAAGCTGTGAGCTGTCTCCCCCTCGTTGATCCCAAGTTTGGTCAAATAATTGCGCAAATGCGCCAGAACCGCGTGGTGAAGAAAAGGTTCGTCTCTAATTAGCCCTTTGGAGGTCGGACGGAATAGGAAACCTGATGCGAGGTTAATGCTTATTGCTTTGGCGGTTGTTACGTAATAACGCAGATTGGCAACTGGACAAATGGCTGGGTTGGGTATGAGCATGATGTGTGTGACTTTAGAGTTTTTCCCTCGCAAAGTCTTCCCAACTCGTTGATGAATAATTAGGTTCCCATCGTTTGCATTTTGAAGTATATCAATAGTTTTGAGTCTTCCTAGGTCAGATGCTCTTCCTCCGGTAGAAAAAATCAATGTAAAGAAGGCCAAGTCTCGAGAATGAATAAAACGATCCAAGGCCGGGAGCGATGCGTCAGATAATGTGGTACGGAGGTAACGGACAATACGTAGAAATTTGTCCAGGAACAAAGGGGTGGCTTGTCTAGTTGGTGTTCGTGCATGGGCCTGTTCTAGATGGACAGATTTTAAATACGACTGGATAGAGTGGTGTATTGCGGGATTGCCCTGGCATGAGGAGTCGTCCCAATCATTGGAGTGGCCCAACTCGCGGAAGATAGAACGCAGCTTTCCGATGAGGTTGTCAACTGTGCCTGACGCAAGGCGGTATGGGCAATGACGGATGTCTCCCTGACATGCCAAGGAAAGGGCAACGCTCGATGTGAACTTGGGTCTTCCCCTTGCGATCTTTCCAGACCAGGAATCGAAGTATATCGTGCGGGTTAGCAGAACTCAATGATTTAGGCCATGGTAAGGAGGATAAAAAATTTTCAAGCTCGCATTCTAGCTGACTCTTTTGCCTCTCGTACGATCTGCTGTTCCGCGCGCGCTCAAGCTCCTTGAGGCGAGAATCAATAGATTCAATGTCTAACATCCTCTTCTTTGATGTATTCTCGTTAAGGCTTGCCTGGCGGACCAACCCACACTGCTGGCAAAACCGAAAGCAGTTATCATTAGGATACGTGCATCGTGGGCATCTTAAGGCAGGGCGCCAAATCCGTGGGATACCCTGGAAAAAAATTAAAATGTCTCTTATTAAAGCCAGCTGTGCATGAGACTAGATCGAGAGAATGATTAAGAATGGTAACTGTCAAGTTTATTGATAATATTACAACAACACGAAAACAAAACAAATTGTGTTAATGTATAAACAGCATTTATTTGTTATATAGTCACTAAATATTAATATTATTAAAGTGTATATAATAGAAATATGTTCTTGTAGTCAAACGGGAGGACGTCGATTATTGGCGTTAATTGCAATAAAGGGAATATCAGTTCCAAAGTCTGAATGCCCACAAATCCCAGGACAGGGATCTGTAGGAGAATCCCCCATTCGCCGACGGGAAAAGGAGCACGTTGGAGGCTCCCTTTTCTCCAAGACGGACAGAATCGTGGCAGCGCTTCACCAGTTTTGCCCACCAGTATCGGCGAGGACGTACATCAAGAGTTACGAAAGTGACCTGCGGGGCGTTAGTACTAGACAAGCACAGCAAGGGACCAACCAAAGCGAGTGGGGGGAACACATAGATGTTCTCATCCAAGCTGATATCTTGAGAGAAAACATTGACGCCTGAAGAATACTGAGTTGGCCATGGAGTGAAGTGAGGCAACGGGACCCCGGTCTTGTCTCTTTGCACATTTGAGTCTAGGGCCATTAAATCGAAAGAGTGGGGACCCCAGCGTGATTCCAGTTGTTCCCACGGTTTTGGTGATAGCATTGCGTCGTTCGAAGACAAAACTCTTGACGGGGCGTCAGCAACATTTTCACTGGAGGGTACGTAGGAGAGGTTTAGGACCAAGTTGTATTTCAAGGCAACTTCGTAAATTTCTACGATGACGTCAGAGAGATTCTTGCTTTTACCACCTTGGCGTTTCCATGACTGAGCGAGGGCGATATTGTCAACATAACAATCAACTCTGGAGTGTCTTAACTCGTCTCCTGCTGCCTTTAGAGTGTACAGTAAAGCGAGGGCCTCTCTCACCGCTATTGGTTTTTCCTTATCCTCCAAGCACCAGTAGTCCCTTATTGAGAGAGACTTTCTAGGCTCCAAGCTAAGTTCGGCTCCCCATCCTGAGTTAGAAGCATCGGTGTAGGAAGAAATCACACGATGTCGTTCATCAAACCAAGGCAGATATCCGGTCCAAGAATCTAAGAATCGCCAATATTCGATCTCTCTGCGCAGGTCCCCCACGATTTTTATCGGGCGGAAAGGAAACTTCGTTGCGGCTCCAATTGCTCGATAGCAAGCTCTTGTATACAACCGGGCTGCCGGGACAGCTATTGAGAAGGACGTTGTCTTACCCGCGAACTTCTGAAGGCGTTTCAAGTCAATTGAGTCTTGGCTCAAAATTTCATCTCTCAGCGTGCGAAATTTCAACTTCTTATCGTCGGGTAGTAAAAACGCACATGCCTCCGAGTCAGAAATATATCCTAAGTATCTAACCGCTTGAAGTGGGGCTAGCGAGGATTTCATCAGTGCCAGAGTATAGCCCAGGGATGTGAGGATAGACACTGCAATATAAGTTGCGGCCTCAGACTTCTGAAAGTTTGACCATTGACATGTCGAGGAAGTGATGAGCTGACCAAAGTGTCTATCATCGATGTATTGGCTACACGGAACGCCAAATGATCGTATGTGGTTAGTAGCTATTAAGCCAACTGAATGGTATATATAGGCACTTGCCTTCCAACCAAACGGAAGAGTTTGGTAAACAAAGTAGCAGTCTTTCCAGAGCAATCCAAATAACGTCTGACTTTCTTCAGTGAGGGTGATGTGGTCATATCCACTCTTGTCGTCACACACGCTTTGGAAGTGACCATGTTCAACATACCATGGCAAATCTGAAAGGTAGTCGAGCGTGAAGGGAAGGTAGTAAGTTGAAGGTAGTAAGTTGAGAAAACGCTCATTGTGGCACATCCGGGGTTTTGAAGGCTCAACGGTAATAGGCATCACCAAATAAGGTGGGTTGACTTCGTTAACAGTACCCCGAAAACGCAAGGAGCCGTTTTTAACTCTCTCCATGATGGTATCAGTGATAAAAGATTCAAACTGGTCGCAAGATCGGCTGTTAGGAAACGACATACGTGGAGGAAAAGGAGAATCATATTGCGAAGAACCAAAATTTCCCTTGAATGGGACCAAAAAATCCCAAGCATTGACCCCATCAATAACGAACGACAAGATATCGCGGGGGGCGTCTGGAATGGTTTTCCACATTTCTGTGCACCGCTTAAGACCACCAGGCACAAAATACTTTGGGTCGCGAAAAAACGCCATACTAGGGTCTGCAATAGCTTCTGTGCGTGAAACCAAAAGTGGAGAGGGGGCCGGGCTGACTAAATCGATGGGCTGGCCTTTCCAGTCGCACCACTGAACTTCACCTTTACATTCAAGACTTTTGACACACTCCGCAAAATCAAGCTTAGACCGTTTTCTAGAGGGGCCCTAAAACAAAAATAAAGTAACAGAGCTCTAAAAGTGCAAGAATCGGATTATTACAGGAACAATTCAAGAGGGGCCCTACTACAGATGTACGAAAGCTTTGATCTAAACGTGTGAACATTATCACTAATATATTATGAAAAAGCAGATAATAACTTGAGCATCAAATTATGGATATATGTGACAAAACAGAGTGAAGACTAGCGCAAAAAGGTTTTACAAAACTAAATTAAAAATAGCATATGCATAAAAGATGGTGAAGGCGCAGCCCACCGAGAAAGTCAGCCCGAGATAACCCCTAAGGGCATAAAAGGCATTAGACGCCCGCACCTAGGGCATGACTAACTGGTGGAGAAGTAAAAAGACGAGTGAAAATTACGTGAAAGGTTTAAATTATGCGCATTATAAATAGTGTTGGATTCCGAAATTTGTGATAAATGTATAAAGTATGGCGTATCTTTTATCTTTAAGTACGTAAAATGAAACAACACAACAACAAAGGTACAAAAGAGCAAATTTATTTAATCAGATACGCTGGATATTGAATTATTGATATCAATCAGGAGGTTTCATATAAGCTTACAACGCACAAGCAAAAAATGATACAACAACAAAGGTACAAAGAACAAAATTATTTAATCAGATACACTGGATATTGGATTATCAATATCAATCAGGAAATCTCATAGGCTTACAACGCACAAGCAAATAGGACAAATAGTGATACGGTTAAATCCTGAATATAACAAATTAACAAGTGCTAGCGCCTATTAGGGCAATTTCTTTGAAAGTGGCCCTGTTGGCCACAGCCAAAGCATCTAGCTCGCCCTCTAACGCCTCCTCTTCCGCGTCCCCGAAACCCTTGCCTGGGGTAAGGCTGATAAGCTTGAGGCGCAGGCGCAGGGACGCGGTTGCTTTTCATCATCTTAGCTATGGTAGCTGCAACTTTCGCCTCCTCTTTCGAACCCATTAGTCTTGTTACCACGTCCCCTAGTTGTGGGTTAAATGCAAACGGACGAACTTGCCGTAAAATGGCTTCGAACTCTTTAGCACGAGCGTGGTTGGAGACGCGGGCATCGTCAGCCAACTTTTGGATAGCTAACATAATACTGTGCGGGTCCCTGAAACGCGTAGGAGAAGATGCCAGATGACGGACGTTCTCCAAAGAGGCTTCCACGCTTACGGCTGATGTTTTCACTTTCAATTCATCTAGTTCTTGTTTCAGAGCTTGAATCGTTAGCTGTAATCACAACGAGTATGGAGTCAAATATTCTGATAATAATATAAATTCATGCTTTCAAATACTCATTAGTGAGCTGATCCTTTCACAAACGGCTATTAACAATTGCTATTTTCAATATTCTGCATACCAAGCAAAGGTATTATATCAGTCTACGACCCCAGGGAACATAAGAAAAGAAACTACTTGAATTAAACTTAAATAATTAAGAAGGCGGAGATAGAAAGAAACTAATTAAGCTAAAGATAAATGGCTAACAAAGGACCTTAAAAAGCGTCTTAAATGATGAGGTTAAAATAAACAAGAATATGAGTACTGAACAATAAAAATCAGTATGCAACTAGACTAGAAAAAAGCCAACACAAAAACATTACTAGTTCTTGCGAAATACCGGACTACTAGTTTCACTAAAATGAGCAATACTAATCTAAGTACTTTAGCATTTAAACAAACTACCAGAAAAGCGGAAATGAGAATGGAGATATAAATCTGTAATAGAACTATAATCTGATAAATTGTTATAAGCAGTGTAGCGACAACGCAGTTTTACTGTGGTGCTAATTATAAAAATATTTTACCAGCAGCTACCCCTGAAAACTTTAGACAATATTCTACTTATGCAACCGAAACTATACAGCCGTACAAATTTAAAAGGTACTAAAATTTAGAAGATACTTATTTGAACTGCAACCAATACTACAAATTCAAGGATACTTGATTTAACCACACCAAGCACTGCAAACTTGAAAAATGTTCTACTTAATTGCAGCCACCACTGCAAACTTGAGAAAGACTATACTTAATTGCAGCCAGCACTGCAAACTTGAAAAATGTTGTACATAATTGCAGCCACCACTGCAAACTTAAAAAATACTATACTTAATTGCAGCCACCACTGCGAACTTGAAAAATGTTGTACTTAATTGCAGCCACCACTGCAAACTTAAAAAATACTATACTTAATTGCAGCCACCACTGCGAACTTGAAAAATACTATACTTAATTGCAGCCACCACTGCAAACTTGAGGAAGACTATACTTAATTGCAGCCACCACTGCAAACTTGAAATATGTTGTACTAAATTGCAGTCACCACTGCAAAGCTTTGCCAAGAGCTTGAAAAGACAACCTTTAATTATTTGACTAAATAACCGTTATTTTCGGAGCAAATTTGATAAAATACCGTAACGCATAAAACGAACATGAAATAGACTGGTAAGTGCAATAGATTATACCTCCTCGTGGGCGGCAGCTCCGGGCAACTCTTGACCAACGCGGGCCGGTTCTTGTATTTCGGGTTCTTGACCACCAGCGGCAGCGGGTTGCTCTTGGTTATCGGCTGGTAAGGCAGGAAGGACTTCGTTAGGTAAAACTGCTTCTTGCAGTGGTGCTGGAACTTGTAGATCTTGATTAGCCCGAACATTTGCCATGGCTTCTATGGACTGCGAGCAAACCGGCGACTGTCAAGAGACTGATTGTTCTCTCTATTATATAGTCTTTGTCATGCATCGTTGCGCATCAAATAGTGTATGATGACAAAGCTCAAGGGAATGGATTTGTCTTTGAAATTGTGATCATTTATGGAATACAGACGTTCGAAAAGGGTAAAGGAGTAAAGGTAAGGGCTAGGAAATATATATCTTAATGCTACTCTAGTAGTTTGATAGTTGAAATGAATTATTTGGAACGGCTCGCGATTTCAATGTAGGTTGTTGCAGCTGATGGTAGGTATGCGTTCGCGTTGTAGTATGTTTATAAATTACTCTAGCTTTTGTTTCGAGTTTCGAGTAATTTAAAAGAGTTAGATATTTAGAAATTTGCCATATTTATTCGTTGAAGGGGCAGGAAAATTGGGAAAATACGCTTATGTAGCAGTTTATAATTATTAAACGGTGTCCGACAAATCCCACACTTTATTTAGCTTATAATGAAAAAAATAACCATATTTCCCCTAACCTGTAAATGACTGAGGTTATTTATTTTTTCTTTGATAATTTCAAGGGTAAAAGCAAGTAAAAATGATATAAATTTTGGTCTATGTTCAAATGTTCTAGTCAAGATAAACTTTTGGAGATATTGACATTGATCTATTGCCTTTAAACTAACCTTATAATTTTCACAAAGCTCAAAAGATATTTAGTTTATATACAAGGGCTTTGTTTACATACTCTTATAAGCTAATACTACTTTTTGGTTATGTACAAGTGTTCTGTAAACTGTACAAAAACATGTTAGCTGACCAACATATCAATAGAAGATTTATTAAATAGTTTTAAATATAGAATATCAAATTATAAGCTTACAAGATTAAATAAATATCAAGAATATTACTGCAGTAAATGTAAGAATGAAATGCAAGCTTAAAATGTCATTTAAACTATTATGGTTTTCCTACAAGCAAGCTTATAAATAACTGCATTACTTGCATAAAAATGTTGAATATAATTAAGAAATGTCATGTTTTGGTGCATGTACATGCAGTCAATGCAAGCACTAACTGGTTTTCCTATTTACATACTCTAGCAATGTCCTGTTCTTGTATAGTTATCTTGGTACCTTAATATATGGCACATCTAACAATGGGGTAAGTACATTACAGTTGAATTCTGTTTTTCTTCATTAAAATAAGTATTAAGTTACAAGTAATGTACTATTTACATGTACATGGATTTTCTAAACAATATTGACCCAAAAGAAGAAAACAATTACAGTTTAGTACCAGAATATTATTTTAAATAATTATTAGCTTTTATAGCTACTGCATAATTTCTTTAATGCTATTTGTTTTTTCTTTTGGGGTCAATTTATTTTGGAAAACATGAACTGATCATACACTTGAATTGGTAAATTAGGTTAGATGGACTGTGATTTTCCATGATTTAAGTAATTCTGCAGCAACACGGAGCTGCTTGCCTTTAATTATAGTAGCACATTGTTCAGTTTCCTGGTCTTTGAGCTCTTTATATAGCCTTTTATAAGCTTTCAAAGTCATAACTTGTATATGAGCAAGGTGTGTATGGTATCGGTCTTGGTTGTATTTGGATTTTGGGTTGGCTTTAAGGGACTGAGTAAGCTTGTCAAATTTCTCTACCTCGGGAGACCTTCCTAATACTTTCTCCAAAGCCATTGCTGTTCTTGATGTGAGCTCTATCTGATCTAGCTTTGTTTTTTTAGAAGGAGGTTCAGTTGCCGCAGTTGATATTTCAGTATCCATTTTGTGGTTTCTCTTATTTCCAGTCTCTTGAGGTGTGCATGTAGTAGATCTAGATGTAGGTGTTGTAGGAGTGTCAGCTGAAGTGAATGTTGCTGGTGGTTCTGGTTCAGGTTCTGGTTCACCATCTATAGTGTCTTCATATTCACACATGTAGTCCTCTTCATCAGGATCTTCTTCTGAGTCACTTAACAGACTGTCTTCACAGACTGTCTTGTCTTGTTCAAGTTCCTGATCAATATATTCTCTCTCTGAAGTGCCGCTGTGTTCATCTTGTTGTGCAGACTCAAGGCAACAGCAGTTTGAGGTTCTCTGCCGTCTGTTCTTATCTTTGTTGCTGGAATCTTTGTCATAGATGTCATACAGTCCCCCCAGCAATCTTCTAAGTAGATCTGCTCTTTGTGGATTGTTGTGGACCTAAAGTGGTGAAGCTTTGGCCCTTCTTGTCTAAAGGATGGCTCATCAGGACCATCAAAAAAACTCAATGCAGCCATCTTCCGTTTCCTGCCACCAGACACCTTCTCCAGGCTTGACATAATCTGAAATTAACTTCAGATGAGCACTCCAGTCACCAGCATATTTCTCGATGAAGGTCTTTTCAAGGACTGTGTTACCCATCTTTGGCAATGCAGTAGCTAGCTTTGTGATCACCCTCTCCTCTTTCTCTATAACATTTGTGACTTTGCTTTCCTTTTCGACCTGTGCGTGCAAAATTGCATTAAAGGATAGATCCTCAACTCTTTTACTCCAGGTCTTGGATGTAATGTTAGATAACTTCTCAAAAAGGCGCTCAAACATCTCAGCATTTGTTGATCTGTGAGACACCAATCTGAGAAGGAAAGCAGAATGTGCTACACAACTGTGGAAATATATCCCAAAGAGCTTGCGGTATTTTAGTGCCTTTGGTGGAGTTAGCACCCTTCTGCATTGAATTGCATGTCTCCAGCACAGGTTATGCAACCTAAGGATCATCTTGGGTGTTCTTTTGTTGTCTTGTGCATAGAATATCTCAATCATTTCACACAGAGTGACCAAAAGGGATTTCAATTCTCTGTTGGCTACCTTGTAGAGAGCGATTGTGACAAAAATTAGTGTTTTTCGGTAGTCAACTCCTCTTAGTTTGTCCTTATTAAGCTGGACAGCCAGGATTTCTTTGAGTGTAATCAGTGTGTCTATATCAGTTATGTGGTGTGGTAACTCTTGAAGTACATTCTTTATGTGATTCATTGAGCAATGCAGTGCTTCAAAGTACAAAACTTCATAGTTTTGAAGATTAAGTTCTTCCACAGACAGACCTGAATGCAATAAGGGTGGATGCCTGATAGTGCCTCCAAGAATTTCAGAAAGCTGACTTTGCAGTTCATTCTTTAAACCCTCACATGGTGCACCTCTGGCCTGAAGTTCATCTCTTATTTCTTTCACTTTCAAATCTTTGAATGGATGAAAAGTGTCTTTTTTGCCTGCTGGACCAGCCATTACTAATTTTTTTTGGGTTTCAATGGTTTTATACTTTCTTTGGAGCATATATTCTAAATCATAACATGAGTTGATGTTTCCATCACAGCCCACACAAGGATAATGACCACCATGTTGTGTGCCATCTTCAACTTGGACTGCTGGGTTATCCCCATTCATGAACCTCATTATGTCATTTATGGGGACACCAGACTCTGTCATGATGTCATTTGATAGCTCACGCAGGTCTTGTTGGTGTTGGTACGTGTTGGTATACAGCGCATCTGGTCTTCAATAGTAGACTGGCTTGGACCCAAGATGTAAATATATGGCTCTTCTACAGTTGCCTGAACATCAACATTGAGACCAGTTTTCTGTAGAACTTCTGCCTCTGTGTAATGTATGGCAGGGTCATACATCTCTCTGAGGCAGAAAAGCATAAACCCTTGATTGGCGAGAGTACTGTGGTCATGCCATAATAGCCAATGTCGTTGCTTTCGAAATTTCTTTAATCCATCTTTCATCTCACTAACATTATCAGAGGTTTTTTCATTGATCTTTTCAAGTTCATAAATTATAGCATCTTTGCTTAGATTGTCAAAGTAATCATCAGAATTATCTCTCAATAAGGATTTGTGGCTCTTGAGAGCATCTTCCCTTATGCTTTGAAGGAGAATCTTTCTGGCTGCAACTTTGATTGCTTTCTTCTCTACTTCACCATCTTTGTTTACCACTAACTTGACCAAATCTGTTTCAACCACTGGTTCTCCAAGATTATAGGTTCCATCTTTAATCAGCTGTTTGACTCCCTCCTTTATTTTGTCATTGCTTTTAGGGACTGGAATGGACACTTCTCCTCCCTTCTGCTTATGCATAGCCCTGCGAACCCTGATACCTGAGGAAAATCAGAAATTTATATTATATAACAACTAACAATATTTACAAATTGATATAGTATATGTAGCTTTATAAATAACAAATATGAAAATTTTATGTTTTCTCCCTCCTTTTTTATTTATTCTGATAAGTAATTTAATTAATCCGAAAAAAGTAAGATCTTTAACAACCTAAATTCCAATTCAAAAACTGGGGTGCTCTACCACCCCCAGCCCCTCCATCTGCACTGCCCCTGTCATCAATTAGACTTTAAGTTATGATCTTTTCAAGCTTGTACCTTTGAATTCATTATCTCCTGTCAGGCTCTTTCTGTTTGCTGTTTTAAACTTGGTAGTATCAATGCCATTTGCTTCTAAATAGTTTTTAAGAACCTGGCCTTTATTAGTAAGTTCTCCCTGACATCCTTTTCTTTTGATTGCATATTCTTCAGCCTTTTTTGTCCAGTTGATTTCTTGTTCACCCCATGATTTAGCATCAGTTAGTAGCTGAGTCAGGTTGCCTTCAATATTATCTATAGATGGAATGTGTGATCTGTTTTTGATATGTGGTGGTGTTGTCCTTACTCTTTCTGCTGCTTCTTCTTTTGATTCAAAGTGGTGGGCAAATCTATGTTCATTTCTAGTTCTGTATGATTGCCTTAAGCTGAGATGGGCTTTTACATCATCATCCTGCATCTTATTTTCTATATCAGTCTTTGTTTCTCTTTTCTGAATCCTCTGTATTTTCTTCTTCTCTTCAGGTGACTTCTTCCTCTCAAGACCTGCTTCAGGAACAAGTATCAAGATCTCACTCAAAGTTTTGTTGTAGTTTTCTTTGCATTTCTTATCAACGTTTGAATAAATGTCCTGTCCTATTTCTTTCAGTTTTGTTTTAGTTATTTTGGGAGTAGCAGGTTTTTTTAGAGTACTTGTAAAGTTGCTTATATCCCCAAGTGGACCTTTGTTGCAGTTTCTGTTATGCTTTGCTTCAGGAAATGTACACTGATATTTAGAATTAAAGAGCCTACAAGCATTGCATGCAGTAAGGGTATGCTTTATCTTGCCATCTTTTGTTATTGTCTTCTCTTCATCCCAGTTAGAAGGAGTAAAATGCTTGAGGTAGGAATCTTTGTTTCCTTTTTGTCTCCAGCTTCCAAATCTTGAATCTAGTATTTTTGCCACTCTATTAAACTCTTTTTGAGTACTGATTAATAGATGTGGATATTCTTTAAAATGTTCTGTATACAGACGGTACCGTTCAGCGAGAATTCGTGCCCCATACTTGGCTTGTCCTTCTCCAGCATCTCTTTCAAGATTATTGCAGCTAATATACTTGCTTTCGCGAATAAAAACCCGTGCCCAAGCACACTCAACCTTTAGGGACATAATTTACTTCTTGGTCTTTACGATACCACAGTAAAAATAGAAAGGGAAGTTGTATTTAAGCTACGAGTGAGATTGTGTCATTTTATCTTTATCATTGAAGGCGAGAATGTTCAACGCGCATGTTCAAATGGTTTTGGCGGGGAAATACGTTATTTTGTTAGTATATGGAAGTTAAAAGAGATTACAAATGCTAGTCGTTCGGTTTGTACAAATTCATAACACTATTACTTTAAAGGCTTCTTTCAATATGATTTTAATCTTCAAAAGATATTCTGACTAACAGGACAAATATCTTTGGTGTCATTGTTTCAAAAAATTATGAAAATTCGAGTAAACGAGCGTTACAAACAGTCTAAAATTAAGACCAAAAGTTGTCAAAATCTACTCTTTCAGTCCGCCATCTTGATTTTTTCTGTGCCTTCCCTATTCTTGAATGTAATTGGCTAATACTACGTAAACAAATCCAAACCTGATAGGGAGGGGGTAAAATTATAAGCCCAGCACATGCTCGATCCAATCTCCCACTACATTCGGCAACAAAATGGCGGCAGACAGAGTGTGTACAACGTTTAGAGCGAAATGGGGAGTACTTACACTTCACCTTAACGGTAGTGTTTTCAATATGTTAAAGAAAATACCTGACTTTTTACAAAATAGCCTTGAACCTTGGAATTTTTGCATTTCCTTGAAATTGTAAAGGGTTCTTCTTGTCTAACGAACAGGATTGTCCTACCTAGTTCGATGTTCATTTATTTTGGCGTACTCATTATTATTAAAACTAAGCAGCAAAGGCTAATCTTTGCACTACTATACATGTAAAGAAGAATGTAAAACTTGAGATGCTCTAATATTGAATGCATCTTGTACTCCCCATTTTGCTCAGAATTTGACCTATCATTTTCCCCTCATTTTTACCACTTTGCTCCCCCCTGTGACGGGTCATATTGCAACGACTGTTTTTAAAATGTTTAGCAACTAGCTTTATGGCTACTGACCGATTGTCATGACTTTTGGATCAATAATCATTTAAATAGAGCATTTTTAAAAAATTAGCCTCGTTTTCATGCATAACCTAAGCCTTAATATACTTGAGTAAAATATAAATTCAATAATTCATAAATTAATCATGTTTCCTTATATCAATAATTGTTATAATCTGTATGTATTGTAACAGTATATGAACGGGGACCAAGAATACCGTTACAAATCCGATTTAATATCTCCAAAATAAGTCTTTACAGTTTGGGCATAGGATAACAAGTGAATTAAACTAACTAAGAGTAATTGTAACAACTAATTCAGGGGGAAAGTATTGGAAATGCTCGAATTCTATTGGTTGCTAAGGAAAAGGCAAGCTCATTAGGTTGTGTTTACTGGACCATCAAGGGAGAGGTTTCAAAGAGAAATCTCTATGATTCCAGCAAGACAATAGCTAGTTACAATAGCTAACAGATAGGAAAAAGTACAATATACAAACAGGTAACAAGAAATGAGGAAAGTAGGACTTACTGGAAACACAATCTATTCAAAGAGACAGGAAAAATTATGGATTCCCATTCATGTGTTTATTTAGGGATAATGTTGGGAATATTTTGAGTTTTTATTGGATATTCCCAATATTGGGAAAATGCTACCAAACCCAATTCTGGGTCAAAAAAAATCCCAATATAAACCCACGATTGGTATTTTTCTGTCCCAATATAAACCCACGATTGGTATTTTCGTGTCCCAATATAAACCCAAGATTGGTATTATCCTTTCCAATATAAACCAAAGATTGGTATTTTTCTGTCCCATTAAAAACCCAAGATTGGTATTTTCTGTCCCAATATAAACCCAAGATTGGTATTTTCCATCCCAATATAAGCCCAAGATTCAACAATTTCAACAATTTTTCGTTTTCGTTTCTCTAGCGTTTTGAGGCCAATACCCCAACTTGCTTCCGCCTGTTAGGTTGTACAAAAATAAACTCTTTAACTAAAAGATAACACTTGTGTGTTGACTTACTTATAAGTTAACAAAAGAAAATAAGACTGAAATAAAAAAATAACGGAAATATAACCCCAAGATACGTAAGCGAATTTGATGCATCAAATATTGCAAGAGTACGATAGTCTGTAGTGATAAAAATGTTTATCAAATAATAAGCTTGGTTTGAGCGGCAAAGGCGCGAACATGTGATGACTACTCTGCTAACAACTCAATCGATTCACATTCACCTGATATAACTTGCAAAATTGACTACTCCAAAGCTAATTAAGAAAGTAAAAACTGATTGTACTTACTTGCTTAAGTATTGTCTCCGTATTTCTGGTGAAAAACTTGATATATCAGCCATTGAAGATTTTGAAGGTGATGACTTTTCCTTGCCCTTTCTTGACGCCCGGACGAGTGGTACCAACTTTTCAAATTCTTCTTTAAAAAGAAGCACTTTTCCGTAAGTCAATCCAACTTTTCTAAATATTGAAGCATCAGCATCTCTTTCAAGAAGGTCGGCGATCGCAGTGTGACTATTTTTGTCTTGGTCTACATCAAGAAATTAACTTATGAGCATTCAACAAAGTGTTATTGAGAACTTAGAAAATGGCGCCATGTGACTGACTTACCTGCAAAAGCTTTTGCAATTACTTCTCAAAATAGTTCTTTCAGTTTAGAGCTTATTGTATCTGAAGTGATCTGTGTACTTTCTATTTGTTTTTCATTGTTTTTTCTTCGAGAAAACACAAAGAGAAACTAGCCCAGCAGCTAAATGAAATACAAACAACAGTCTAACTGTCTTCGCCTCTGCAAGTCGAAGCAGTGTACAAGGCACACAAATTTGCACGATGAAATTTATTGTAATTGTGTAAGGCTAAAAAATTTGTGATTGAACAATTTTTCTACATGAGCTTTCGATTGGCTACAAGATTCCCGACTTTGTACACAGGAATCCCAAAATTGAGCCCATTGCCATAAGGGTAGCGTACAACTTCTACAAAAGTGTCATGGCGTCTGTTGAGTGCTGTCAAAGTTGTATATAGGCATTTTACATGGATCATGCATGGAAAAGAAGCAGTATATCATCGTGTAGTTGTAGTGACAAGTCCTATTGGCATGTCCATTGCCCTTGTATTAGATGTAATGGCCGTGCAGTTGATAGAGGAACTGAACTTAGGCACTGGAAAGAAAGCAACACTCTTGCCAAACTCGACTCGTTTCGTGAACCTTTAACTGGGTATAATTTAAATTCGCCCGAATACCATACTTCATCAGAAGATGGAGAACAGATTGATGTGGATTTCGAAAATCATTATGATGGCAACCAAATAGATGAAGATGGAGTTGGTGAATCTGAATCTTTGTCAGTTCACAGCCAACCAGCTGGTGATCAAGCTTGTGCTGACAGTTGTACAGTAGAAGAAAAGGAGACCAACCCATTGAGGACATTAGTTGTTAATGCAGTTCTAAATGCCCTGAAGATTGTAAAGGAAAATGGATCATCCTGCAAAACGTTTGAGGACATATTGGATTATGGGAAAACACTCTTACTAGCAAGTCACAACAGTGAAAATATTGATCGTGAAATTATACTTACTTTATGGCCAAATAATTGGAATTCAGTACAGAAACTTTTAAAAGAAGAAGGTTATGAAGATGCAAAATTGCTTTACATTTGTTTCTGTTGTTATGAAAAGGAGAAAGTAAGAAATGGAAAAACCACAAAAACATTATCTTATACTGGAAAATATAGTGTACTTGAAGATAAGAATGATGTATGTATTCATTGTGGTAAAAGACCATATCTTAAATATTACTACCTTGGCCTTAGCACAAAAGTAAAGAACTGGTTTAAGAGTGCAGAGATGTGTCGACGTATGTTGTCTCATTGGGAAGAACGTGGACATTGGCTTGGTCAGGAATGCAGCTATAAAGAGAAATGTGAATTCTGGGATGGTGAGAGGTGGGTTGAGCTACAATGGTTCTGGGATCCGACAAAAACATGGATTGTACCGACAGTCTGCCCTCACTGTGAATTACCAGTTTCTTCTGAGCATTTAATTAATTCTCCTGATGTCAATGATGTAAAGAAAAATGTGGAATGCTCAAACTGCTTTGAAGTTTTTGAACATTCTGTTAAAGTTGCCCACGGATCTCCTTTAAACTTGGCTCTCATAGGACACTGGGATGGATTTCAACCTTTTGGTTCAAGCTACAGGGGATGTGGTTCATTAGAAGTAAGTGTTGCAAACATGGCTAAGAGTGATAGAAATCATGTAGAAGAGGTGTATGTGGTTGGTTTTGTTCCTTGCCACCAGGTCCCAAATATTCCTGAGGCTCTCGATCCATTCCTAGAGCCATTGATGCAGGACCTTGTAAAAGGTTTCATTGATGGTTATCAGGTGCATGACTATCCAACAGAAATAGAGGTACAGGACTACCAACCTTCTGAAAATGAGATTGTTCGTGTATTGCTTTTATGCTGGACAGCAGATCATCCAGGGCAATGCGAGTGTGGTAAATTCTTAAATCAAGGACGGTGTGGCTGCAGAAGATGTAAACTCGTTGGTAAACTTTTGAAGAATAGTACTAATACACATGTTTACTATGGTGAAAACCGCTACCACTACAGATACCCATGGGAAGTGAGATCAATTGAAACTAGTGTTGATGATATGTCTGACATTGAAAATGAAAGTAGAATAACTGTCCGTAAAACAATGTCATCTAATAAAGGTTTTACTGGTACCAGTATTTTTCACAAGTACCTTTATCCATTATATGCATTTGACATCTTAAAACACATGGTTTATGATGTTTTTCACACAGTCTGCCTCAATGTTGTGAAAAATCAGTTGGAGAGAATTATTGAACTAAAACTTGTTGATCCAGCATATTTTGATCAACAGATTGAAAATTTCCCTTATACAAAGGATCTTAAAAGTGGAAGAATTCCTCGTGCAATTGGGAAATGCAAAAGTCTAGGACAATGGAAAGCTGAAGGACTTAAAAAGTTCTCATTTCCAATTGCAGACTGTATTTTTATGGAAAAGCTAGACAATGAAGAATTGGAAATTCAGTCACTTGTCTCAAGATTAACAGAACTCCACTTTTATAGTGGCCGAAACTGGTGGGATAATGATATGATTGAAATGCACAGACAGTTAGCATGGAGACTTAACATATTAATTGAGGAAGTACAAGGTTTACAGATGTGCACTATATCAATGCACAACTTGACTCACATTCATGAGGACATTATCAATTTTGGTTCTCCAGACAACTATTGGTGTGCCGTGTATGAGAGGGCAGTAAGGCAGTACATAAAGAAATCACACAACTGCAAGGGTATAGAAGGAACATTTGCACAGTCCGAAGCACGACGAGAATTTCTAAAACCATTGTATTCTGCTGTTCAGCACCCAAAGACTGGAAAATTGGACATAAATACGGTAAATATCAGAATGCAACCAGTCCCTTATTTTGCAAATTTCTGCAAATGAAAAAATTTTACAGACTTTTAATTTGTACAGACTCCATTACACTAATAAAGACTTTTTGGCATTGTAGGTAAACTTAGAGTTTGATTAATATATACTATTTATTGTATATTGTTGCAAATGATAGGATTTAGCGGTGGAGTTCACTGTACTATATGGTACTGCATTTATGGCATAATATCTACTACTGTCATTTCAATGATATCTTCAATGATGTGAAAAACTAAGGAACTTCGTACAGTGCAAGTTAAGCATTACAGAATACTTTTAAGTAAATCAAAATTTGAAAAGGTTTTGTGATTTGAAGTTGCACACTTACAGCTTAATTAAGCTTCCTACAATGCTTTTTCATTAATTTTTCAGGGTTTTGCAAGTTCAGCTGAAGTGGCTCACATTGAATCCCAAAAACAGGCTCCAAGTAGGATATCATTTCTTGTGGGTACAATGAAAAATAGTAAAATCTTTACAACTGAATGATCAGATTGCAATATCAAATACATTGCATGTTTCTGTTAATGACTGTTCCTTCAGTAAGCTTTGTATCAAATAATGCCTTTTTGCTCAACACAGGATTCCAGGGATCAGTTGTTTCAAAAGGACAGACTGTGATAGTAAATATCAATGGGCATGAAAAAGTGCTTAAGATTCACAATTTCCTTTCTATAACATGTCAGGGAACTCAGTTTGCCACATTAATAGTTTGTGGATATGAGTACCAAGCACTTACCATGGAAGATGGGAGTCAGGTAAGGGATTTCTGGAGTGGTTTTGTTAAAGTTCAAGCAAATTCTATTCTTAAAGGGCTGTTTTATCCACTAGAATGTATCAAGAGAAAGGTCATCCTGTATACTTGCAATGACAAAGTACTTTGTGTTGCTGATTACCAAAGGCAATCAAGACAGTTACCATACAAAATCCTAGCTTGTTCCAGTATACATTGAAAATGGAGATATGCTACTTATTCAAGGGTAGCCTTTGCATGAAGTCTGGTATGGGCATGTTCAAAGTGTCAATAATCTTGATGAGTATTTCTTTGTTGAAAGTACCAGAAACAAAGATTTGTACAAGCGGGAAAGTCAAGGACGGCATAGTAGGAACACTGTTTCTTGGAAATCTGTGATTGGACTTGCAAGTGGAATTTGGATTTCTAACACACTCTGGAAAAAGGATAATGCATAATTTATAAAGGGCATGTATATAATTCCAGACTGTGGAGAACTTTATTTCATGAATTTTGCCTGCTATTCATAATTCATTTGATGGACTGTCATAATTTATATAAAAGCTCTGGCTCTCTGACATCATTCCAAAGGGTATGTAGTTATCAGTTGTTTGTTGTCTTGAGAATCTTGTCAATTTCCTCAGTACTGACATTCTCATGTCCTTCATGGAAAGATTTTTCCAATTCTGGTATTTATATTCTCCTAAATCAGAAAAATAAGATCCAAGGTATGCCCAAAGATGGGATTTAAATGGGAAAATTAGTCCAGAGTATAGCCAGAGATGGGATATAAATCAGTTATCAGTTGTTTCTTGTCTTGAGAATTTTGTCAATTTCCTCAGTAATGACATTCTCATGTCCTTCATTGAAAGATTTTTCCAATTCTGGTATTTATATTCTCCTAAATCAGAAAAATAAGATCCAAGGTATGACCAAAGATGGGATTTAAATGGTAAGGCAAACATAAGGTATACCCAAAGAAGGGATTTAAATGGGAAAATTTACCCAAGGTATACCAAAAGATGGGGTTTAAATGGGAAAGCAAACCTAAGGTATGCCCAAAGATGGGATTTAAATGGTAAGGCAAACATAAGGTATACCCAAAGATGGGATTTAAATGGTAAGGCAAACATAAGGTATGCTCAAAGAAGGGATTTAAATAGGACAATTAAACCCAAAGTATAACCAAAGAAGGGATTTAAATGGGAAAATTAACCCAAGATATGCCCAAAGATCGGATTTAAATGGTAAGGCAAACCTAAGGTATAGCCAAAGATGGGATTTAAAGATTTAGATGGGAAAGCAAACCTAAGGTATAGCCCAAGATGGGATTTAAATGGGAAAATTAACCTAAGGCATACCAAAAGATGGGATTTAAATGGGAGAATCAACCCAAGGTATGTCCAAAGATGGGATTTAGATGGGAAAGCAAACCTAAGGTATAGCCAAATATGGGATTTAAATGGGAAAATTGACCTAAGGTATACCCAAAGATGGGATTTAAATGGGAGAATTAACCCAAGGTATGCCCAAAGATGGGATTTAAATGGGAAAATTAATCCAAGATATGCCCAAAGATGGGATTTAAATGGTAAGGCAAACATAAGGTATACTCAAAGAAGGGATTTAAATAGGACAATTAACCCAAAGTATAACCAAAGAAGGGATTTAAATGGGAAAATTAACCCAAGATATGCCCAAAGATCGGATTTAAATGGTAAGGCAAACCTAAGGTATAGCCCAAGATGGGATTTAAATGGGAAAATTAACCTAAGGTATACCAAAAGATGGGATTTAAATGGGAGAATCAAACCAAGGTATGTCCAAAGATGGGATTTAGATGGGAAAGCAAACCTAAGGTATACCCAAAGATGGGATTTAAATGGGAAAATTAATCCAAGGTATACCCAAAGATGGGATTTGAATGGGAAGATGACCACAGGTTTTTCCCAATACTGGGAAATTTTTCCATTTTTAACCCAAGTTTGGGAAATAATAGTTATTCTGCATTTTAAGGCTTTTAATTTCAAAAATTTTCCCAACAATGGGTTTAAAATTTCCCTTTCTTTTCCCAATGATGGGAAAATTGCCCAAAAAATTCCCATTTAAAAAAAAAATGGGAATCAATAATTTTTCCTGTGAGAGCTCAAGCAACTTTTGTTTGTATAGGGCGTGCTGTTATGCATAACTAGGGGGAAGCACGCCAGCATAACAGCTGAGTGAGATCATTGAAACAAATTGGTTTCAAATATAATTACCAGTGTTTCTCCAATAAATTGTGCCAGGGTTTCCAGGGAAACCAGGGCCATGGAGTCAAGTGCCTATCGCGTGAACCACCCGTAAGCACCTGATTGTTCAGAGAGTTCGGACTTCGGCTTTATTGGAAAAACCCAAGTAACAAAACTAGCAACTAATAAGATTCCTGAATAGCATTTCTTAAATTAGAATAGGGTAAACAACAGAGATTGCAAACAACAACATTAAAATAGAAAGACAAGGAATATAAAATTCCGATTAAAACAGTTTAAGACATATGGCATAAATCGGTGATTCATGCCCCGTAACAGTATATAGAAAAAGTATAATAGTAGACAATCATTCACATGTTAGATTGTTGGTAGCTTACAATTAACTTCTCTCATTTAAAAATAGTATATAACCATACAAAATAGAGGAAAGAATCACACTTTTGTCAGTCAACTTTAACACATTAACCTTAACCTTATTGAATACCATTAAACCTCACACAGGGTATGGAGTTTGTGAGGTGCTATCTTGGCTTTCTAGACTGTATGGCCAGCCCAAATTGGTGACATTCTGGAATGGAGCGGGTTGGGTTGGGGTTGTAACAATTGTAGGCTCTCCATGAAGCGCATCCATTTCCATGCCAAAGTAGTCTCCCTTGCCGCTGTGTTTAGCCTTGTCACGCAACGCTCCCTCGGAAAAACCACAGCTGCTTCAGTGAGTGCTACATTCCATTCAAATTCATTAACCAATCAGAGCTTGGCTCTCAAAATCAAAGAGCCATTCGCGCCAAAAGGTCTACATATAGCATTCCATTGACTTGGAGAATAATTGGATTAACCTCGGATCCCTAACAACAGCTAGTTTACAAACACTTCACTTCGTTTCATTCGAAATATCTGTATCAATTGAGAAATATACAAAGAAGAAAGTTTTACTGATCTTCCATCTGTATATATCTTTTCGTATTGAAAAATTTGAAACCAATTTTGGTAGTGCAATATTTACTCTCTTTTTGGTGTTGACAGATATAAAACTCATTTCTGGAACGCGGGAAATGAACCGTTTGCTAATGTATCTTCTGATTGGACAACTGATACAATGGGAATGGAATGTACTGCTCACTGAAGCAGCCATGTTTTTCCAAGGGAGCATTGCGTGACGAGGCTAAACACGGCTGCGAGGGAGACTAATGCCAACGATGACATCATTTATTTTCTTCTTGGCCATTATGAGGTTACGACGTGAAAACTTCCGTAATGTAACCTAAATGCTATTTAAAAAAGAGCTGATTTCATCATCCCTACCTGAGATTGCTGGGGTGGGGGGTAAGGGGGCAGCTGGCAGCAGGGTTTGCAAACACTTGATTGCTTCTTTGTACAATTCAACCCTAGCCATATCCTCCATTTCTCGGGTAGCTTTCACCTTGCTGGAGCTGGACTTTTTGGGTGGTCTTTCCATGTTTTCCACATCTTCCAGTTCCAGAAATCCTGCTGCCCTCCTCTCTTAGTTCCCTGGTTTGTCCATTCTTTCCTATTCTCTTTTGCATTACGACCTGGAAGAAGCTCACATAGTGTAGACATTCGGATCTCTTTCAAGCTGCGGTCTCTGTAGGCAGCCAAGTTGTGATTACACAATTCCTCAAACTCTCTATAGCTAAAGTTTATCAAGAGGATGATTATAAAACGAACTGCACGTAAGCTTAAATATCTATGTATACCTTTAAAGTTTTAGAGATGTCATCTTTCATGTATGATAGGGCCTCAAAGTATTTCCACCTCACAGGCTGGCCCTCCATCTCCTTTACCTCACGCTTGAGCCCTGACTGTAGACTATGCATATTTTTCTTGAAAGTGGACGTCTTGATATTGAACTTCTGACACAGTTCCTCCATCACTTTATCCTTTGTCATCCTCTGCTTGTAAGCAACACTCATTGTTTCCCATAAACACAGGTAGTCTTTTAGACATTTTATCAAGTCTAGCTTCGTTTCTTCATTTAAATTTTTCTCTAATACGATATCAACATCCTCTGTTGTAACAAAGCTACCCTTTGAACGTTTTGATGGTGAAACATCCGCCATTTTGCTTTTTTTTATTAACTCTGACCTCCACAAAACACGTGACTCCTTTTGACCAATCAAATGAGAGCTTTGACAAAAATGTTGCGTTACAAGTTGAGTGTGTGTTGAAAAACGCGTACCAAAATCAAAATCTGTTGTGGAAAGTAGACCGGGTTCCAACTTCATGCACCAAAAAATTTGTTGCGTGACAAGTTGAGATCGCGAGGTGACAAACGCGCAACATCGATTAAAAACCTGCAACGCAACAATGTTGTGCGACAAGTTGAGGGTTTTTGTGTCTCGTATTTCGCCTCCTTTACTATAATGACAGCAGCTTCGAGCAAGAATGTAGCACATATGTGACAAAAGTAAAGAAAAGTTAAGGTAGCTGGGTACTATTGGATCACTGGATCTCCATCGAAGGTTAACAATTCACGTTTTGGCATCTCAGATCCACTGCGAACAGAATTTACCATTTGTAACATTGTCTCTTGTTGTTGATTCAAAATTTGTTGCAATATGCTGTCTGAATCACTACTGTCTCTGTCACCATGACTTGCCACACCACTTTCATCCTGTGAATGTTCCTCTGTCTTTGCTGCTGGTGTTCTTACACATTTAGTTTCCAGTTTTCCTTTCATTTATTTAATCTTTATTGTCACTGTCGTCACCATCACTTAATAGCTCTTCCTTTATCTTTGCCTTTGGATTTGGGTTTAAGCATCAAGTATTGCTAACTGACAGTTTAGCTCTTCTTCTTTTTCTTGCATTTCTGCTAAAACCTTTGCTTTGTTGCTTTTTAATTTCAGCAATTTGGCTGCTGTTTGTTTGCTGTCTTTGAAGTAGTTGTTTATACTATTTCTTTTGAGATATGATGAATTTGTACTTCCAGAACTTATACTAATTGTGCAGCAGTCCCTCCGGGTTTCCTGTGTCATGAGATTTCAAGATTGTAGTTTGGCCAGAAATTGAGCCAAAAGGGACAAATGGGCTCTCAGGCAGTGATAAAAAAGGACAAATCAAAATCTAGGGAGATATGCCTGCACTTAATCAGCACATATACAAGAATATTAACAGACTTTGCAGCATTTTAATTCCACGTGATTATTCAAATACACGGTAGCTTTTAATACTACAAATAATTACATGAAAATTTATTTTAAAAAATGAACAGATATTTATGGTAGTAGATATGGATAAAATGACTCATTATTTTATTGCTTTTCTAGATTGTTTAGGACTACTTGAATACATTTGTCATGTTTTTAGATGTCTGGGCCTTTTGCATGGCTGCAAAAATAAAGCGAAACATTGTTTCTAAGGAAGCATGTTTTGAAATCCGAGGTCTATATCCAAATGTAACATAATCTGCAAGAGCATTCCTTGTTTAAGTATTGAATTCTAATTTTGCTATTTAAAATGTTTTATCTAGCTTTTAAAAATAAAATATCTTTGTTTCTTTGTGATTTCGTTGAAGTCCTTTCCATTAAAAAACTTTCAGCCTAAACTCACAAGCGTGTTGAAATGCGTTTCCTGGCTTGATTGACCTTGGTCAACCTTATGTTTCTTTCTCGTCAATACAGATTTAGAAGTAAATCTAAGAAAACAAGGAGATCACTAACTTGTAAAAAAGCTTTGAATTATTATAATTCGATTTGAATACCAGAAAATGTCATTATTTAGCAGTAAACATGGGGAATACTTGAGAACATTACAATGGGTTCAAGTTTCGGTCCACGTTGCTATGGTTGACGTCATTTGTTTTGTCACAGTGGCAGCCATTCGCAGTAAACATGGGGAATACTCGAGAACATTACAATGGGTTCAAGTTTCAGTCAACGTTGCTATGGTTGACGTCATTTGTTTTGTCACAGTGGCAGCTATTCGCAGTAAACATGGGGAATACTTGAGAACATTACAATGGGTTCAAGTTTCAGTCCACGTTGCTATGGTTGACGTCATTTCTTTTGTCACAGTGGCAGCCATTCGCAAACTGTTCGTGATTTTGGGCTCTTTCCAGGGATTTTCGGCCTTGTTACGGATCACCATCGATGGAATAAGCACACAACGAATCTTTATCGATCTCCAAAGACATGAAACAAAATGGCGGACATTCATCGTTTTATGGCCATGTTTGACGGACAATAGCAGACCTTAGGTTATTCAAAAGGTCAAAACTATATCAAAGTTTCAACACAAAATTATGAAACTTGGTACAGAAGAAGTGTAGAGATAAACAAAACTTTCCCACACAGCCCAAAGTGCAATTATTTTTAGGTAAGCTACAGGAACACTTTCGCTAAGAATGACCTCGTATTAAAAAGCTTTTGTTCCGGGCTGCGGTGAAAAGTTTCCTTTTTTAATGTAATTTATGTGTACTATGTTGATTCTACAATACACAACTTTAATGACGAGATATTTGACGAAATTCATTTTTTCCCTGGTTTTCCTGTGGATTTTTTTGACACCTTTGGTGTGACATTTCACACCTTTTATTACATTTTTGGGAAGAATAATTTATGTAGCATGTGTCTGAAGAATAATAAACATTTTTAAGGAGAATTCTTAAAATAAGATCACTTTTATCCATATCTACCACCTTAACAGGAATGAAATTGGAAGTAATATCAACAAGTCTGAGCGTCATTGTTATGTTGTGCAATTGCATCATCAAGGTTGAATGATTTTGGAGTAATTACAATTATAGTTAATACAATCAGTATCAAGTACATACCACTTCAGATGTCCCTTTAGTGTCTCCAAGGTTTCGACCATTGTCATGGCCATGTTCATAGTGTCCAGGTCAATAACACATGGTGTTGGATGCATGTTCAGTGCAAGACGTAGAACACGTTTGTTGCATTTGGAGTTAGTGCATCTACTTTTGTGGTTGTTGTATAGGAATGTACCTTGCAAAGACTGCTCATCATAACCACTTGGAAGCTTAGTTAATTTGAAACTAGACGCACATGTGTCTTCACTCGTGCCCCGGGAGCCCTCAGTGACCGGCCCCATCCGTACTCTTCCCAAGCCGTTTCATGCATTCCATTCTGGGAAATAGTTAACCGTAACATAAATACCCTTTTTGAATCGGCTAACTTAAACTAAAGAATATCTGATTAGCCAATTTGTCTGTCAGCAGCTATTAGTGTTTGCCTTTGTCCTTCTATTATCATGCATAGGTATTATATAGATATCTCCGACATGCAAAAATATTTCCTGCGAATATACCTGTTTATTTAACTTTTTATTTCACTATGTATCTCAATTGTTTGCTGTAAAGACCTCTACAACGGCGTTTATAATAACAAATCATAATAATAATAACAATAACAAATCGTGTATTTTTTCGTTCACGTTTCGGATGTTTTAAGACGTTACATGACCAACAAGGTCAATTGAACCTAGCCGTTCCATGCAATGGTCTGGTCTTAAAATTCAGTACAAAAACCTCTCAAGATCTCTTGAATGCTTGAATGATGAACATAATTGACTTGCTTCTATGTATGTTGGTTTAGCAACATGTAGGATGAAAAATTCGTAGATTCCCAGCTCATAGGAAATAGCCTTTATCGCGAGGGTCTCAATTTCTAGTACTCCATTTAGAGTTCGATATTTGGTCAAAGTATTGGAGATCAAGCTCAAAGTAACAGCCCATTCTGAAGCTCTTATAAGTATATAGCTAATTCAATTAACATTGTCGCTGAAAAAAGCCTAAAGCCTAAAGCTTTGAGAGCAGAATCATGAAAATTTGTTATCATCTTGACATTATAACAACAAAAGAATCACTGTATGTTTGCAAATTCTACAACTTGGACAGACTAGCTGCCGACAAATGTCGACGTATTGATGGTAAAAAATACAAAAAACGTGGATCTGAAGAAACGTAAGTTTATGTTTTAAAGTATGTATATTTTAGTCTGACCTACTTAGTAACTAAATAGAGACAAATTGTAGCAAAACCCTTTGTTTTCTATTGTTTCATTAGTACTATTTGAACTTTTTAGTTAGTGCTTGTTTCACGGTTTTAGTGCTATCGCTCTATTCGGGTCACAAGTTCCAAAGATATCGTACGTTAGTACACCTACAGACTATCACAAGGATACCACTAAAAAGAAAAACTAAATATTCTAAAATGATATCTGGTTCAATTTCTTTCCATATTTGCTCGTGAAGGGTTGCACTTTCTTCATATTCATCAGTCTTTTCTTTTCATCAATTGATAGATATGGCAAACTTTTAAATTTATAATCATTCGTGCCTTTTCTTTTAGTTGCTCACTTTTACTATAACTACTCTAAAGCAAAATAAAAAAGCAAACAAAAATTGTAAACCTTTATATTTGCCCGCTCTAAACCACAGCATGCTGGAATGTAGCATGCACTCTCTCTTTTACTTGCTTGAATTGACCAATGCTCAAACTTATTTTGCCTTCAGATTTTTCCGAGCAGTTTCTCACAGACAGTTCACCCACTTGGTCCATGGATTTTTAGGCCGAAGTAAAAGAATACCCATCCCTGCTTGTGCTTTGAATGCCATACGAACAACGTTCAAGGAAGACCAGAGCTGTGACTTCACTGGTTTTGTTGATGTTGATGATGATAATGATGATGATGATAATGACAATGATGATGATGATGCAAATTAGTGTTTTTGAGTTTGGCTTACTAGAGAACAGAGATTATATCCTTGAAACAGTTTTATTTATAACTAATTATCACTGATTATTTCAAGAATATAGAGTGATGCACTCCATGAAACAAAATCTAAAGTCAATGTCTAAGTCGAGTCAAAACAAAAGAAAACAATAGAAATAGTGTCTACTAATATCTGTTAGACTAATATCTATTTCATGATTAAGTGCCATCACTCTAATGTTTGTACTGTAGGCTAGTCCAAATAGATGCAATAATCTTACTAGCCCCTTTCAGTGAATTTAGTTATGAAGAACACACTGTGTTTGAGTCTTGATGAAATTGCTTGTGAAATTTGCAAACATTAACATTAAAATAAATAATATATTTGTGGATAACCATGAGTTGCTTTTTACAAATATTTGGTCTAGAAACATCATTTTGTTTGTAA
This sequence comes from Telmatactis stephensoni, assembly GCA_029948255.1. Classification (NCBI taxonomy): domain Eukaryota; kingdom Metazoa; phylum Cnidaria; class Anthozoa; order Actiniaria; family Isophelliidae; genus Telmatactis; species Telmatactis stephensoni. The sequence continues at coordinate 113,781 of JALIZF010001395.1, read as the reverse complement.
ATGCTGATTGTTTATTATTTATAAGTATGTATAAAATTCATTGTAAATATATTTTTACTAATTATATTAAAAGACAAATGTGTCTAGAATTGATTATTGGATTCACCCAAGTTAGAGTGATTTTAATTTGCTTATGAAAGATTTCACAAACTAATAGTTGGTAGACTCTTATTCATTGTTTTCTTTTCTTTCTTACCAACTACTACATGTACAACCTAAATCGTCTATTTTCTTTCATGGGCAAAATAATGAAAATCACACTATTATCCACTTGTAAACATTCATGCACTATGGGATGCAGTGGACAAATTATACTAGTTTTAGTTTTCAAGATTTCTATTTTGATTTCTAGGGCAGTTTAAGACATTTTTGTGACCCTTCATGGGATTCTTGCAAACTGTGCAATGTGGTTTTGACTTTGTCTGTGCTTGCCTTTCCACTGTATTCACACTTGCTGTAAGTTGCTCTGTAAAATTAATTTCTATGTATAAGAATCTAAAGTAAAACAATTGATTCATTCAAATAATATGCTACCTGGAGTAGGTTCTACAGTCTCCACAACCATACTTCTTCTTTCATCCCTTCTTCTAATTGCCTCTTCCCTTGACTCCTTTTCAAGCATCGTATTCATGGGAGCAGGTGTCATTGCACTGAGTTCAGCCTTTGCTTCGGCCAGACTATTTTCTTTGATTGCCATAAGACAAGATTTCCTCAACATAATCTGAAACAAAAAAGACAATAATTGTCACTTTCCAAGTACTAGGTCTAAATGAGTTGATTGATGTTTTAGTGTACAAAATGTTCTGGCTTTAAAGTACCCCATGAAAAATTCTGTGCTGTTTTAGATCTAAAACATTTTGAATGACACTTACTAAAATTCTGTTTAACTCTTTGATCTCTAACAACAGCCTCTCCATTCTTGAATTTTGGGAATACCACAGTCACTTTTGTGGACCCATCAGCATTTTTCTTCAATTCTCTATCAAGGTTGGAATTAAAGTGGATCACAGCTAAAATTTTCCTGCAAAGGAAAAAAGCAACCCATGAACATACATATTTTGAAATTATATCAAATGCAGGAATTTATACAATATAAAATTTAATGTACACAAAGTACTGGCTCATACCTACAGTACATTCCAGGATAAGAGAAATGAATCATTTTAGGTGCAAAATGATTCAAAACAGAGTGAAACCCTTCCAGACAGCTGGTTTGCTCAATAGGAGATGCTTTTACTATGCCTTTTACTAATGTTGGCTTGCTTAAAGCAGCACAAACCTTTTCATAAACCAATGAATCTAAAGAGAATACACCAGTTAATGCCAACTTGACATTTGGCAGTCAAGAACTGATTAGGGGGGAGGGGGGGGGAGGTATTGAATCTTGCTGACCCTTCTTAAATGACGTGAAATGACAAGACTGACAGGAATGGCAATAACTAAGATGTGATTATTTGAGAAACAACATTTGTAAACACTTTTTAAGTTCCTTCGCCCTTTTCTGGTCAGATTCTTTCATATTTTATCTCTATGGCTTATAAGAGATAGACCCCTGACTCATCACATGACGTACTTGGTATTGATTTACAGGGACAATCATTTTACTTACTTTCTCTCAACCATTTCCTTCCTTCAATTGGTCCATGTTGACATTTTTTATATAGTGGGTCATCAAAGTCTTCATGCTTGTCAATTACATGACTTAGAAAAGACTTGAATTTTGCCCAAATTACTTTGCCATTTCCACTTGGAGTGGACTGCGCACTCCAGTAGAAATGGTTGCAACAAGGGGTTATCCAAGGCTTCAAGTCTTCACCTCCTGTACACTTTGTTACAGCAGTAAGTACCTTGTGGATCTCTGAAAGTAAAACATTTATTGTGTTACATAAAATGGAACATATTGATAAGTATACATTTTGCTAAGGTATTGAGAATCAATGACTTGCCATGATGTTTATCTATAAAGGGTGTCATATGTTAATCACCAATAGTAGCAAGTGTAACAACCTGTTGTCAAAATGAAATTAGCCATTCCCACAGCAGCAACCACCGAGAGGAAATATAGTCCACTTTCGATATATGGTTGAGTTACCGCACACAAAGGAATCAATACGAGGCTCTGGGGAATAATGCTTAGTAGTGCGTAACAAAATGATTGTTGAGTCGTGCACCACTAAGCATTATTCCCCAGAGCCATGAACTGATTCTTTTGTGTGTGGCATCTCAATCATATATCAAAAGTGGGCTATTCAATCCACTTACTTTTCTTGATGTGCCACAGGTCAAAGTAATGTTTGATGTGGCTCAAGTCTTCCCTCATATACTTAGCAATGGAGGTGTGCCTGTCAGATATGAAAGTCTTGATTTCAATACCAGACTGGGAGAGGAATGCCATAGCTTTTTTGAAAGCAGCACATTCCATAGCCTGACTACTGCCAGCTTCATTTCTCTGAAAATTCAAAGCAATCATTAGATGCAAAGAAATTGGCACAAATTGTGGGATCCTGTTCTACTAATATTACATGCTAATTTTAGCAATAAATGGTCAACCTCTATTGAGCGGTTACCTTGTGTTTTTTTCCAAGGATGACTGCTTAAAAGAGGTCTGACTGTATTAATCCTTATGATCAATCACTGTCACCATTACCACTTCCTCAAATCTACTTGAGAATATATAGCAATTCAATAGTATCTTTACCTGCATGAGGACAAAGTTGAGTATTTGGGGCTGATTGCAAGAAAAAATACTGTAAGTGCAGTACTTAGCACTGTGTCCCATGCTATCATGTCTCCCGTCTCCACATACAACAAGTTTTTCACCAACAGCTTTCACTGAATTGAACATCATTTGCTGGTACCGCTTCCAATGCAGATGTATACTAGGGAACAAAATGTTCTGCAATAAACATGAAATATACATGTATATCAGATTTATGTTTGCCTCTAATATTGGTCACTGCTTTGGGATTTTCATTCATGTAACAGCATTAACTAGGCATGATTACCAAGGACTGCAGAGCAGCCTTAAAAGTAGGGTGGCTAGGTTTTGAAAAATATAAGAGACTAGTTGAGTGGGGGACTAAGATAAACAATAAAAGAGGTTAGACCCCAGCTCCCCTCCCCCTGTCTCCATGGTACCTGAATATTGGATTATGAATATTGAATTATGAATACTTAATTATGAATATTAGAAACTGACTCCAGCTAATTTCTACTGTGGGGTTACTAGACTTACTTTCTGATGCAAGAAGAATGTGTTTAGTGAAAAGCATGCCATCCCAATATGCCTCAACATAGTGAGAATTTTGCTTGGTGACCCACCAGAGACCAGAATACCAAATGACAACAGAAAATTTCCAGCAGCTATCTTTGTTCCTGGCAGATTTGGTTGACTGCTCCATACAGACTCTTTTCGGCAATACAGGTTGCTACATACAGTTTTGACTTCAATGAGGGTCCCATTTTTCCTGTACTTGACAGATGGATTCTCAGACTTGCATAGTGGGCAAAATTGAAACAACAGGAGTAGATTGCTCAAGAAGACAATGACTTTGGGATCTGATCGACTGTTGACTGGTTTTCTAGCACTAAAAAAATCAATAATAACAACAATTATTATTTCATGGTTAGCCACATAAAATCACACTGTCTTTTAGGATCTCTCCAATATATGCAAAGTAGGTGCATTTTATCAAGATTTTTATGTAAGTATTTACAGGTATGAGAACAAAAAGACCTGTACTATTTAGTATAGTTTCCCCTAAAAGGGTCAAATACTTTTACCCAACCCAGTGTTCAGTGTTTGTGCATTTGTGCAGTAATTTCACAAAGTCTACTTCCTAATTGACTTGCTTCATGTCTAGTTTGCTGCAATGAAATGCCACTTCTTTCTTTCCTTTTCTTTCCCTTCCTCCCTCTTTTTTTCCTTTTCTTCCTTTTTCTTTCTTTCTTTCTCTCTTTCTTTCTTTCTTCCTTTTTTTTCTTTCTTCCTTGGTTTCTTTTCTCTTTCTTTCTTTAATTATTTAAGCTTATTTCTGTCATAAAAAAGGGAAATCGCTTACCTCTGCCATCTTGATTCTTCGCGTATTTCAATGTCGGTCTCGGTCTCGGTCGTTTCTGACTCAGATATGTAGTCATTCTGGTATTCTTCTTCTTCCTCTTCATCTTCCAAACCAGTAGTTATTTGAAAAGCTAACCTGAGGTTGATTTTCATTTTCCGATTTTTCAAGAGAAGAACAGTCGGCTTGAACTTCTTCGTGGTTTTCTTCATGGTGTTTTCTGACGTCGCGCTCGACATTCATCTCTGTCTCGGGGGCTTCTTCCGGGACTTCAGCAGTGAATTCATGGTTTGGAACCAAAGCAATGGCTTCTCTTAGAATCTAGAAATGAATTATTTCTTATTACACGGATGAACTAGCAGCTGCATTGTTAATACTGTGCTTACCATTCGACGAGATCGTGCTGACACTGGCTTGGACTCTAATTCACGAGGTTTGTGAACTGATGGTACGACACAAATCCCTACGCTATCACGTTTAAGTCGTGGAGCGATGTTTGAAGCTTGATCTTGTAAATTACTAAACATAGTGGAGTAATCTTCTGGCAGAAAATGTTCTGAGCAAATTACAAAGTTCTTAGTGGGCTCCCAATGGTCTCTATACCGACGAACGAAGTCAACCCATTGCCTTCTCCGGGCTTTAGCTTCTGGCCTTGTATCTCCAAAATATGGCATTCGATGGAGAGAAATACTGCTACCCCGGCTGAATTCATTATTACAGCCATACACAACACAGCGTTCAGGCATCGATTCAAAAATTCAGTGAAATTTATAGAGAAAAACGTGAGATAAACAAAAACTTCTTACACTTTCCACTGCATCAATAGTAATTTCGCTGCCAAGCGCCCTGTAAATGACGTCACAGAGAAACTCGACTCAGTCTACTCTGAACCTCGGAAATTTTGCCACAGCAAGCCCAAGTAACGCTTTTTCGCCAACTTTTCGTGGCAAAAACACCTGGATGGCGTTGAAATTTTCGATCCAAACTTGTGATATTATTTTTTCTACATCTTAAAGTTTTATTCAAAATTGTAAAAAAATTGATATTACAAGAACTTTAACCAATCAGAAGTTCCTCAGGACGAACAGAGGCAAAAAAAAACATTTGCAGTTTATAACTCATTCCCGGCCTAAAGGCCTGGGCACGAGTAAAAAATGCCTACTCAGCACTGACATTTAGCTTGTAGATTATTGGCACGGCACCAGTGTTATGTTCAGCATACACTTGTTCGAATATACTTGAGAATGATTTCACGTGGAAATCATTCAACTTTTTGCAAAATTCAGTGATTTCTTCTAAATCTCTTGGTGAGGACTTCTGATAAAAAATAAGATCCACTCAGCCTTTCCATTTTCCAAAAACTGCCTCGGAGTGGTTAAAGTGATCATCGATAGTTGAGGAAACGGAATTGTAGATCTGAGTATTTGTTGGATTTGAAGACTTTATCATTGCAGACTTTATCAATAATTTGGTAAAAGTGGGCTGACCAACCAAGCTGGTCATTTATAATAACTCCCAAGCATTTTTTAGTATACACTCTCTTAATAGAGATAGAGCCTAATGAAATTGAAGGTTCTTTTTGTATATTATGTAATCTGTGCTTTGAACCTATTAGCATATATTCAGTTTTGGTTCGATTAATGCTAAGGCGATTAGCTAACAACCAATTACTCACGTTTCCAGCTCAGTGTTCAGTTTACTAGATGCGTAAGCACAGTCAACATATGATGACGGTGACATGATTGTCTGATTAGGGACTAGATTGAGAACACTGTCAGTACCAGTACCAAGTATGGTTTTTAACTCATGGATTGAAAATCCACGAGTTATTGTGAGGGGTCGAATATGCAAATCAGTCAGGTTACTACTTCGTGTATGACAACAACTATTCAATCTATCTATTGTCTAACTAGAATGGTGCCATACATAACGTAGTAAGCTATTGTGTCACTCACTCACTCACTCACTCACTTTCCTGTAAACTTCCGGTCTATCAAACTTTACTTCCGGTCTATTCTTGATAATACGATACGGTGCTAACTTGCGTTAGAGTCGTTTTCGTATCAGTGGGAAACTTACCGTACCGTATCGTAACTGTACCAGTATCATAGTTTCTATAAAAACATTCGAAATTCCTGCTGTAACCGTATCGTATCGTAGGCCGTACGGTGTTCCCCCTCATACTCTATAATAATTTTCGGCGACCAGAGCTTTGAACGTAATGTAACTGTTTTAGATTTGTGTACAAGCAACAATTTTTAGGCACACGATCTAAGCTGGGTAATACAAGTTTTTAACATTACCTCGTGCTCTACATGTAAGTTACATGTACACGGGTCTGCACTCTGCGAAGATCGATTGTAAGTATCGGATGTTAGGCGAAATTGCCAATAGATTTGAATAAATAGTTTCTTATTCATTGCCACATTCTGTATTGAACTACTCTCAGTTCCCTCTGCAGCTTGGAATAAGTTGATCGAGCTGTTCGATATACTCGGATGTGAAAACAATGGACTTTGTAGTCGCTGTCTTCAAACAAAAAAATTGTCGCAAGTCCAATATCAACGAGTCATTCAAGCATTTAGTGTTTGTACTCTATCAGCACGAGAGTAAATGTTGAAATAAAAAGCAAACGAAATCATATTTCAGTACGAACTGACGCCTGCTGAAACTGGAGAAACTGCATGGCCGTGGAATCGCTACGGCCCGGCTGGCCGAAACGGCATCAAAAAAGCGTATTTGAGTTTAAGTTTGGTGGCTATTATGAGTACTTTTGTGGAGTAATTTATTTTATTCATAGCGACATTTGGTTCATAGAGAAACTTCTTTCATAATTTGTACATGTTCAATAGCTTTGCTAAGCGTACAGCCATAAATTTACAATATGTATAAAAATATAACCTTCTCCAACTTTAAATTACTCAGTGGCTGAAGTGGTTAGTTGCTGGCTGCGAGCCCAGAGGTACCCTGTTCGAATCACGGGCAGACCGGTTTCTTTTTTTTTTCTTTTTTTTTCTTTTTCCTTTGCTTCATTATCTTTTTTTGTTCTTTCATACTCAAGTCAATTATTTTTTCGCTAAAGAAACTACATTAGCTGATGTTATTAATAATATTATCCAAATGACTCTTTCAAAATTCTTTACAGATGGGCCCAATCTTAATTTTTAGATTTGTGAGAGTAATGATTTATCATTTAGAAAAATACATATTGTATTAATTGATTTATATTTTTGCCTTCAAATAAAAAACTCATTATTTAACTAAAATCCACGAGTTACTTCGCCATTGGCGGGTTGATTAATTAAGTGCTTGACTATATTTGTGATGTGCACAGCCATCGCATCACCCAGTGGAGAGGGAGCTACCCTCGAAAACTGTTTTGGATTTGTTGATGGGACGGTTCATCCAATATGTCGACCTGGAGAGCATCAAAGCGCTGTATACAATGGTCACAAAAGGGTACATGCCCTCAAATTTCAGTGTGTTGCCCTCCCCAATGGCTTAATAGGACATACATACGGCACTGTAGAAGGCACAAGATGTTTTGCAGCATAGTGATTTAGATTTGCATTATTTTACATCTCTTTCTCATATTTTTATTCTCGTCATGTAAATCTTTATCTTAAATATCATAAGAATAGAAGAAAGTGGAAAAAGTATTTCTGTGAAATATTTGTAATACTAAATTGTGCAATTTTATGCAAATTTTGTTTTCTATTGTTTAATTAGCACTATTTTGTACTATTTATTAATTTGTATTTCGCAGATATATTGTTTGCACTCTAGCTACGTCCACTGATTATATAACTTTTTTTATAGAGGGTCGAAGGCATAATGCAGGAATTGAATTCTGGCTGATTCTGGGCTTTTCAATGACCTGCAGACCTGTTATCTCACTCTTAGGACAGCCTTACTGCATATATGGTGATCCGGCTTACCCACATAGGGTACAACTACAAGCTCCCTTTAGACATGGAGCCCTGACACCACAGATGATGGCTTTTAATCAATCTATGAGCTCTGTTAGAGAATCAGTAGAGTGTCTGTTCAACGATATGTGTTCATTCAAGTTTATGGACTTTAAAAAATAACTTAAAGTGCCCCTAACCCCTAAATTGAAATTTTGATAATCATTTCTTCATGAATGGAAAAGCCTTATGGTTAAATATTTCAGGATAAAATCATCTTCTTTCTGAGGATTAAGCATTTGAAATCTGAAAATGCAAATGAGATGACGTAGAAAAAGGACTACTTAAATATACAAAAACACTAGAGATGAATTTTATACTATTTTTCCGTTTGCAAAACATTTTCATTGCTAAGGTACAAAGTGTGGTGAATGTTTTTGCTACCCAAATCATACACACTTGTTTCAAAATTGGAAACAAAATCATGCAAATTCCTTTTTTTACGTCATCTCATTTGCATTTTCCGACTTCAAATGCTTAATGCTCCGAAAAGAGATGATTTTACCCAGAGATATTTAACAATTAAACATTTCCATTCATGAAGAAACGATTATCAAAATTTCAATTTAGGGGTTAGGGGCACTTTAAAAAATTGGCCTCAGGTGCATTGGTAAAATGTATGTAGTCAGTACAATACTTGGAAATGCCCTTACATTTTTGTGGTTGCTGGCTTAGTAGCCAAGCAACCATAATGCCATCACCTGTGTAAGTCTGTAAACTCTTACGGTGGGAGAACGAAGTTGACACGAAGTCATGTATTCGGGAGGCATCGGATGGTTACGAAATTGGCCGAGGTTTGTTTGATTACTTTTGGATGATTTGTGATGTATTTCCAGAAAGATCTGCCTTTTATAGTCAAAAGTTGCTATTATTCTATAAAGGATTTCTGCTTGAGTGAAAGATCTTGCAAGTTTTTTGATAAAATTGTGTTTACGAAGACATTCTGAACGAACTAAGCCGAAAACCCGACGTGCAAGCATGGGCAACTATTGAGAGCTTATCAGATTATGGGGTGAGTTCATACCACTTAGAATAAAATAATCTTGTGCTATTTTGCATGCACAGCCAGATATAGCTTTCAGCGATGTACACAAGTTCTTTTTGAGTTGTGATTTGGCAGATTTCTGTAATGTTTGTGGAGAATTTCCAGCGCTGGTCTATCGCACTGGCGATTGCTGGTTCTACTAGAAGCTACTAGAAAGCATTTTAAAATAAGAACAAACATTTTTTTCTAATTTTCCTATATTTCTTTGCATTCCTGACAATAATTTCACTGTTAATTAGTTTTGAAACCTCGAAATGTTTACTCTTTGAAGTTTAAACAAAGGGAGCCCAAGCTCCCCGTGACGGAACTGGGGTTTTTCAATAATGCATTTTCTATAAATAGAAATATTCAAATAATATTTACTTTTCGTATATGGTGTCTTTGTGCCTCCTTTAGGGATGTCTCTACCGAGTATTGGTCATTTTTACAATTGAATCGGGTGCTCTTTTCAAGTATTATATTTTTGTTTTTGTCACAGTGTTGTCATGCAAGGTGTGCAGAATCCCCATTGTATACCCTCATATGAAATCTTTGAATCTTGATTTTCTTGCGAAGAACTTTCATTTGTGTGCTTTTACGTTCATGTTTATTTTTTATAAACTGTATTTAGTTACTTCAAATTACACCTATTTTCAAAATTATGCGACCTTTGCAGACGACACTTGAATGGCTTTTTCAGTGTTTTGACTACCGTCAATCAAATCTCCGACTATTCGTTCTCCCTAAAGCAAGCTTAAATTTACATCAAAAGTTGGAAAATACTAAATGTTCTGTTAATAAATTCAAGTTTGCTTTGTTTATGAATTTGGAAAGCTAAAATTTTACAAATTCTAGTTGTTAAAATTTGATTGACAGAAGCTTAAAATCCAGACAAGCCATCGCCATAGGTCGCGTAATTTTGAAATTGGGTGTAAATGAATATGAATAGTTTTGTCATCTTAACAGGTAAAACCATTCAGTAGCAAATCATTTTGAATTTAAACAATGATTGTGTGTTTAGTCAGGATTGAATTTAAACTTTTTCAATAGCCAGCATAGCAGGCCCTCTAGGCAGAGTTAATAGAGGGAACTTGTTAGGAGACCCGGCAAACTTCAAAGGCTTATGTCTTTGTTATGGTTTTTGCTTAGTCACGTGACTCTGACCGTGCACACAACAATCCAGACAGACGATTAGCGAAGAGAAGTGGCATCATATTTTTTTTTTCATGATTTAAACTGCGATTTATTAATGGATTAGCAGCTCATTATTTGGAAGTAATGCCTGGCGATAACTGCTCGGTGTTTGGCTGTGGTTCGTCTCAAAGAAGCAAAGGTATCAGCATTTGGAAGTTGCCTATGCCTAAAGACGATACCCACCGTAAATGGCGAGAGGCATGGCTTGAGTTGTGAACCAAGATTTCAAGAAACAAATCAAAAATGACAAAGTCTACACCTGTGAAAAGCATTTCAGCCCCGATGATATTGAAATTTGTAAGTAAAGTATGACTTATTAGCAGTTGATTGTAGCATGTTTACATGTGACTCGTTGATCGATCGCACGCGCGTGGTATCTTGATTTTATCTTCTCGGTCTCCATTCTTGACTATTCTTATATCTAAATGTTTTTTTTTCCTCTTTTTGCAGTTAACTCTAAGAAAATGACAAAAAAGAAGCCCCGATTTGGTGCATTACCACTTCTAAATATGCCAAAAAGAAGTCACGAAACCACAAAGCCAGTAATGCGACCGGAACGATCCATCGTTAAAGATATCCCAGCTGAGCCTGTAAACACCAGCTGCTATGAGACATTTGCAGAATTTTGTCAGCGAGCTAAGTGTCTGAAATCGTTGAGTGAGTGGAACTCCAAAATATTGGCCGATAGAGTCGTCTTCAAGAAAATAGTCGATCCATATATGTTACCAGAATTGGAAATTATTGTGGACGACAGCCTTGGATTAACTGTGAAAGTGTTTGGGTCATATTTGATAGAAGATCATCCACTGTATCTGAGATATCGTCGCACCGTACGAAATGTGACTTTGTCGACCTTGGTCAGGAACTTGAAGGACTATACATTGTGTTGTGGTGTTAATACTAATGAACTTACGAGCAAACTCTACCATCATGTCATTCCGATCAGTCATGACTCTATTATGGAGGCGGACAATGAAGAACAACAGCAGTTTCCGCACAGGGGATTCTGGAGAGCTCGTGAATGTTCACTTCTTTGTGAGCAAGATGACACTAGTGATGTTTGTAATGCTTGCTCGGAATACTTGATTTCTGCCAATACTTCGAGGAAAGTGAGACAGAATAGACTGTTGAAACCTGCACATGTAAAGGCGCCTATATCCAAAACAGATCCCGAAAGAATAAAGTTGACATTGCAAAACCAGAGGCTGAAATGTGCACAACTTGAAAGTGAACTCAATGAAATGAGAGCAGAAATATTGAAATCAAATATTGAGGTTGATGACAACTTAAGTGATGACTTTATGAAAATCCTTGATTCGTCAAGTGCCAAAATTACTCCTTTTATGAACTTATTTTGGCAAGAACAGCAAAAGTTGTTTTCAAGGGAGTCCACAGGAGTGCGTTATCACCCAATGATGATTAGGTTTTGCCTTTCCCTCGCAGCCAAGTCTCCTTCATGTTATGAAGAATTGAGAAATAGTGGAGTATTGGTTCTGCCAAGCCAACGACGCTTAAAGGACTATCGCAATGCCATAAAGCCAAAAAGGGGCATTCAGAAGGAGGTCATAGAAGAACTGAAGGCTGAAACAAACAGCTACTTTGATGTTCAGCGATATGTAGTTCTTCTTTTTGATGAGATGAAGGTGATGGCAAACCTTGTTTTAGACAAGACGACGGGTGAACTTATTGGCTTTACAGACCTTGGAGATCCAGAACTGAATTTTGGAGCACTAGAGAAGGTTGATATGATTGCTACACATGCACTAGCATTCCTTGTGAGAGGAATGTGCACAGAACTCAAGTTTTGTCTTGCCCACTTTGCTACTTCTGGTGTCACTTCTGCTCAACTGATGCCCTTGTTCTGGGAAGCAATCTGTGTTCTAGAAACATCCTGCAATTTGTGGGTAATTGCAGCCACATCAGATGGTGCTTCACCCAACAGACGATTCTATCGCCTTCATAAACCACTGGATGGGAATGCTGAAGGAGACATGTGCTACCGTACAATCAACCTGTATGCTCCTCATCGCTATATATACTTCATTTCTGATGCGCCACATCTTATCAAGACAACAAGGAACTGTCTTCGAAGCTCAGGCTCTGGAACGTGCACCAGGTACATGTGGAATAATGGACTGTATGTGCTATGGCAGCACATAACTGAGATGTTTTATCAGGATGTTGATAATGGCTTAAAGCTTCTTCCAAGGCTGACATTTGAACATATACATCTAAATGCATATTCAGTTATGCGGGTCAACCTTGCCGCACAAGTGTTAAGTGCGTCAGTAGCAACTGTGTTGAAGGCATTTGGGCCTCCAGAGGCGGCAGCTACTGCCAAACTTTGTGAAATGGTAGACAATGTCTTCGATTGTCTCAATGTGAGAAGTTCCAAAGAACACGAGAGAAAGCGAAAGCCATTCCTTGCCCCCTACACATCTGTAGATGATAGAAGGTATATGTTCATAATGTTTTGAGAGTAGTTTCTCTAGAATGATTTTACTCAGCCCATGATAAAAAACAAAATGTATAATTGGTTACTAATTATGTTACTAAATTAATTAGTACTTTGAGTAGAATTCTTTGATGGGCAAAGTAAAGTCACTCTAAAACAAACACTAATACACCTGCTTTCTGAAATATTGTCCAAAGTACAATAAAAGAAAATAGGTTGTTTTAAAAGGAATTATTATTATTAAATATTATTATTATAAGTTTGCCAAACATATGCTTTAGGATTTATTGCTTAATCTAGGGGATGTTTAGCAAATTTCAAGACAAGACAAATTTCTATAACAAATTATTACAATGTGATCACAAACCATGCATGATTGTGCTACCCTTGTCATCCCACATTTGCCAAACTAGGACTGAGACTTGTTTGGAAACTAATACATATTTTTAACTAAACATTTCTAAATCAGTTCTTTTATTTATTATTATTAGTTATAAATGGTATAGAATACAGGAGCTGGTTGTACAAAGCTTGGATAAGCACTATCCACCAGATAAATCCTTTTTCAGCAGATAAAATTTATAGCTTTTATCCAGTGAAAAATGAATTATCCAGGCTTCATACAACTGGCTCCTGATGTTTTATCATTAGACTGTCATTGAGGTATAAAATCAATGCATGTGATGGCAATGTAGTACAATTCCCATAGGACAAATATCTCATACAGCATCCTTTTGCTTTATAATGCTTAATTTAAGCATAGTCTTATCATGAAATAATATTAATATTCTCATGTCTTTTTAAATTTTACAAAACTGATATGTATATTTGAAGTCTCATATTTTTTCCCAACACTATATTTCAGGTTCCAATTCTTAATGGAATTTTTGGACTATCTGCGCCAGTGGAAAGAAAGTACTGACACAAGACCAGGAGAGTTCACACAGAATGCCAGGGCACGAATGTTTCTCTCCTGGCAGACATGTGAAGGGTTCAAAATAACAGTTAATTCTGTTATCAAGGCAACAAAATTCCTTTTACAAGAAGGAATGGAGTTTGTCCAGACTGAGCGTTTCTGCCAAGACCCAGTCGAAGAGTACTTTGGGAAACAACGTAAAATTGGGAGGAGTGATAATCCAGACATTCGTATGGTTGGATACAACAACAACACAATCAGAATGCAGAGGTCAGTGTCTTGTCAAAGTGGCAACACAAGGGGAAGAAAGGATAAGGAACGAGCATGGGAGCAGGTTGTAGATGACAAATTACCATGCCAAAAGAAAAGAAAATCTGTATGACTATATATAATATTGTGCAATAGAGATTTTGCTTGGTAAAACCTGTCAATTAAGGCTCAATTATTGCAATGAAAAGTCTAGTTAGCTTTTATTGCTATACATTTTCAATTGTAAAGGACTTGTCAGAAATTAGCAGGGGAGGGGGTGGGGGTGGAGATTTGAAATTGAAAGTTGAAAATGATGTGACCCTCCCCAGCAATGGAAGGGAATTTTACTGATCCTACCCTGGAATTTTTACCTGAAATGACAAATATTCCCTTTTACACTGCCTGGTTTCTCATGACCCTCCCTTTTCAGGAGCTCAAAAGTCATGACATTCCCTCCTCCCTCTAATTTCTGGCAAGTCCCTAAAAGAAGACAGTCAGTTAGGTAAATTGTAGTTTCAACAATAGAGTTTTCTCAGACTTGAAATAATTAGCACACTTATATAAAGTGCAGTTGTAGACTTCATAATCAGTTTTCTTTTGTCTATTTGACATTGTCCTTCTAAAGTGGACATAGTATGAACAGTAGTGATTTTTGTGAGTTGAGCCAGGCATGTGATAATAACTTATGGTATCTATAATTAATCAAAACATAATTACTGTTACTGTAAAACATTGTACAAGTACGGTGTGGCTACAGATGTCCCATATTGTTTCCCACTCAGACAAAATATGTACAGACAATAATCTTGCAAAGAAGTGAACAAAGATTTTAATTACAAATATTTAGATAAATTTGATATAAAATCACAAAGTTGAGTACAAACACTAAAAGTGTGCAATGTAAATAGCACTAAATCATGCTATTTCAATTGTTTCCCATTGTTAAATTACTGACTATTTAGTACTAAATAGTGTAAAGTTTTGCACACTTTTACTGTTTGTAATCTTTATAACATTAAAAGTCTGAGTATAATAAAGAGAAAGACAAGGATTTGGAGTCTTTAGGAACATTGAAACATCGCATTTCTATTACTAGATGCTTTTCATAACCACTAAAAAAATATATATTTTTACATTATTACCCCAATCTTGTTTTACTTGGTCACAACTTCTCATTATTTCTTTGCGAAGGGCCTTTGTCTTTGCATGCTTAGATTGGATTTTATGACTCTGGATAAAATCTTTTGCAAATGTATACGATCTAACCCTTACATATAAACTTACAATAGCATGTAAAACATATTTGTTTACATTGCTGATGGTAACTACTTCGGCCTCTGAAACCATGGATTGAAAACTTGATATCACCTGGTTGTCCATGATTGCATTTTCAGTTATCCCTGCAATGTCTATTTTGAGCAAACCAGATTTAGAAGTTCGTTGTCTAAAATAATGTTCTGTATGAAAGAATATATTTTGTGCAGGCTGAGTTATAAACCATAGACTTCCACGGTTTAAACTTGACACCAACTTTTGAGTTTCTGTGTCTTGCTCCAATTTTCCTGCTTTTAAGATAGCCATTGCCTGTTGATTTTCTAGTAAAGACTTCCTTGCAAACTTTTTGTAAAGTTTATGCAATACATAGCCTCCTACATATTGAAGGCCTGCATTCTCCTTCTCTGACAGAGCTGTTTTCGAACTTTGGCTCTTCTTGGTGGATGATTTCAGATCATTACAATATGACAACATACCATCAGCTAACTTTGTTGCTAGCAGAGTGGCAGCATTATGAGAAAGTCCAGGGAAAAAAGTGGTCGACTTTAATGGCACTATAGGCGCCATAAAACTTCTCCGTGTTTCCATTCTTGGCATATCCTTCGAAAAGAGCCTTCATTGCAGAAAATTCTGTAGTTCCTTCTTCGAGTTCCTTGTGCTTATAAGAGCTTAACTCATTTCGAATACTGGTTGAAAACACTTCATTTTCTTTGACACTCTTTAATACTTTCAGCATTATCTTAGTAAGAATGACTGCCGTTAAAATGAAAGTTTTTCTAGTCTTGTCAGCGTTAGTATTGCTTTCATCAGAGTTTAATCTGTTTTCATCTTGTCCGTGTTTCGCAGCTCTGTGTCGTTTGTAGCCTCCTTTAGACTTGCACTTCTTACCGCAGTCTCTGCAAATAATATCAGCTGATTGCACCTATACACAATATAAAAACAAATGATAAGTAATAGAACCACAATAAACGGCTAGGATTTATCTAAAGCACAAACTATTAAACACAAAAACTCAGCTTCAAACAACACTGTTTACACGCGAGCATATAACTTGTTGCTTCGCAAACTATACTTCAATGCAGCAAGAATACAAGCCAAATACAAAAGTTTTTACTTACATCACTAGCTATAGCTGTAAATTCCTCCTCCAATGCTTCATCTTCCTCTAATATACCTAAAATCGCCTCGAAATCATCGCCAAACACAAATAAATCGTCAATCATGTCCGCCATCTTGAAAACTTTTGCACCTTCGACGTCACGTGACTCCTCCTTTCAGCATCAAACCAAAACAATAGGCCGGTCTTTATAAGTTTGCGGCGTTTCCTAACCAGTTCCCTCTATTAACTCTGCTCTAGGTGAATGAGGGCGAAGGGAAAGGGGAGGGAGGAGGAGGAGGGAGAAGAGAGGGTGCATTTCCCCATATCACCCAGTCCCCTTGAGGGTCGGCTATGCAGGCTGCTTTTTAAATTAATTGCTATTAGATTACTTAATTGACAATTTTTGCATTGTTCCCAGTTTACCAATTGAAATTTTCTTTAGTGTCTACTTGACTTTTAGGTATGGAATCTATACATGTCTATAATCAAGGGCAGATCGGGGGGGGGGGGGTTACCCCTGGGTTAAAATACTCAAACTTCCCATACCCTAATGGAGGAGATCGAATGCTCCCATCCCTGAGAAAAGAGAATGAAATCATAAAAGTTTTTTTTTCAATGGAGAAAAATGACAATTCAATTGACTACTGCATTATAAGAATAAACTCAAATCCATTACTGATGATTTTTTAGTTGTAATTTACTATTTATTGCCTTAAGAGCCTTGTTCCAGCAACCACATGACCTCTTAGAGGGCTTTTGTTATATGATAATAAAACATCAGACTGTTTTCAGATAGAACCTCCATCCCTTCAAGAGTATTTGAATTGAGCATTCTATTGGTCAATGTGGTCAATCTGAATTTCAATTCAGATATGAAATAAAGTACTCTAGTTCATCAATAAGTTCCAATATATAATGCGTTATGCAGTTACAAATTGTATTTATATAACTTTACTATGTAGTATAACTAAAAAAACTCAACTCAACATGGTGTGCAAGAACTGAAAATGTATTTTTTGACTACATGTAAACATCTATAATAGAATTAGGATCAGAAAATGTAACACAAGTCTGATGTCTGTATTTGATTTAAATATGGCATTAAACAACTTTTTTATTAAAACTTAATAATCACTCTCTCACATGGCACATAAAACAACTTTTTAGAAACTTTTTATGTTCAAAGTTTTTTGCCAATAATGATAACATAGCATTACTTTGTTCTTGCATGATTTTCATCAGTGCCATCATCACTTGTTGTTAAAAACCTTGTGTAGTATTATTAATTTTATGGGCTCTATCTATGAGTATTAATTAAACCTAATTTATAACTAAATGGAGTAAAGCTTAAGTAATTAGTTAATAGACCTGTGTAAGTCTTTTTCCAGAAGACAGAAGTAATGCATGAGATGCTTGAACTCTCATGTTGCTTCGATAACAAGACATCTAAGAAAGGCAGCTTACCATTAACCTCCGTTTCCATTGTGAACTTGATATTGGGATGCCTAGTGTTAAGATATTTAAAAAACAAATTGGCATCGTTCATGTTATTGAAGCAACAGATAGTATCATCTACATACCTACGATAATACGAAACCCCAGGACCAGTATAATTATCAAAAGAAAGTTTTTCAAAATGACCCATAAAGAAATTAGCTAACACAGGAGCTAGAGGTGAACCCACTCCATCTACTTGATCATAACAACAGCCATCAAATAAAAAATGGGTTTGACTGGTAGCAAAATTGAACAACTGTGTTAGTTGAGCTTTACTAAGTTTTAAATTAGTATTACCTTCGGTAATAGCTTTAACGGCTAAATCAATAGCTTCAGACAAAGGAATATTGGTGAAGAGACTAACGATGTCAAAAGAAACTAAAACCTTATCAGTAAGATCAACGCTCTGAAATTCTTTGACAAACGAAAATGTATCTTTGGCACAAAACTCATAAGAAATTATGAGGTCTAAGTAGAGTTGTTTTATGTTTAAAAATTATCACATTGTTCTTTTGTATTCACTTTACAAGATCAACAATAGTAAGGTTTGATTTTCATCACTAGGCTGTAAGGACCAATAAAAGATACAAGTAAAAATACTCAGGTCAGACCCTTTGAGTCCGTTAGTTGCTCCCTCACCTAGTTTCAAACTGTGTTATTATGTAGTTGTGTCTTTTCAGTTCGTTTTGTTTTCTCTCTTGTTATTGTAAATTCGTGAACTTAGTGGAAGCTTCTAAATAAAAAAATAAAATAATGAACGTGTTCATTTTGACTCAATGAACAAGATTACTGACCTTTAGAAAAAAGTTTTAAAAGAGTTTTCCAATCTTACAAAATTTTAGAGGAGGCGAAAACTTGTTTTTGGAGCATATTGCTGGATTCCAAACAGCTGATGAATATCATAAACTGCTTCAGTGGTGGTCAATGTTTGATTGTTTGGATGTTTAGTGGAGGTTTTTTGCAGTCAGAGGCGGCGCAAAAAAACGGAGTAAATACGGTACTTAATGAGGTGTTTCAGGGCCCAAAAAATGTCATCAGATATAATAAACCAACTCAAGGAAATAAGTAAAAATGTTTTTCCATAGTTATGAATAAATCGCAGGAAAGGTGGTACAGTACAAACTACACAAATTCATTCACGCTAGCTGTTGATTGTTGGCGCCTTATGGAGCAGTTTTTGGTATGCAGTCTTTATGAGCGAAGAACAAAAAGTGCATCATTTACACTTTCAATTATTACCATTTATATATTCAGCAAATCACTCTAAGAAATACTTTAAGTAATGCAAAATATTTTTACCATAAATCAAATTTAATTTTGCAAAGTGTAGCCAGTGCACATTTCTTAAACATCGTAACATTCACACATGCGCAGACGTTTTTCACTAGTGATGGCTTAGAGACATTTCAAAATCTCTGCATGCATGGACTGTTATTGTTTATTTGTATGTAATAGCAAGACTATTGTAGTTTCAGTAGGGTCCTTATAGCAAGAGTTTATCAGCAATTGTTTGGGTAATTGTGCCCAGGTTTATTAAAATTATAAATATATTGAATGCGAATTGGCTTTCATTTACGTCATCGAAAAATGTCCAGAGCCCTGAGTGAAATCAAATGTCACTCACTCAAAAGACCGCATAAAACTATGTAACTCGGCAAAATTTTGAATTGAAATGAGTTTTTGTTGCAAAGATATTGACATTTTAACTGCTTATTCTTTAGTAAGAAATGTATGGCACTTCAGGTTACAGGTTACTAAAATATCAGTGGATTTCACATCCCTGAGTAATATTAATGTATATCCTTGTAAAGAGCAAGAAAAGCTCCATATGTCGAAGAAATTTTGAGCCCAAAATAGATTTTTTTTTGCAAAGATATTAATGATTCAACAAACTCATTCTTTAGTAGGAAATGCATGGCACACAAAATATATATTGTCAAAACCACATAAAAATAACAGTTAAATCGTATATTTTGATACAGATGTCTTGTAAACAAAAGTTTCATTCATGGGCCATACGAGTGACAATATTGAGTGACAGGATTTATACTTCTGATAGTTCGACAACCAAACAACGGAAATAGGTCTTTTATGCATATTCAAGTCATATTGAAACTGCAGGGATTCGTGTATACAAAGTTACCAACAATAACCGAAGAAATAAAATTTGAAGTGATTTATTTTGAGATAAGTTTACATTATATTATTTACATGTTATTTTCAGTCTATTATTTACACGTATTTACAGGTCGCCATCAGCAACAAATTAGTCTATGTCGGTGAAGGTCCTTATATTCCAGGAAAATGGTGCATAATTATTGAAAGTTGTGTAACAAACACGAAATTTGGTACACCGATAGAAGTTAATGACCTGAGTAATGCAGGAATGATCCGGCACTACAACATTTGTAAAAAAATATATTTGCTTTTGCAACAACTTCCTCTAAGTATGAATAATCAGCAAAAAATTCTTCACAGTAGAAATTAAGAAATGTGCTTTCTGTTCTTACACAGAAATACCCAATTTCTGTTTCAGTGGTGTGTAGTATGGGTGATCAGATATAAATTTTTATCTTTCCATCTCTGGTGTATGTCAAACATGAGTCCTCTTGTTTTGCATAATTCACTATGGTCATATGTCTGTCTCTAAAAGGATTTTTTACCTCAAGTGGGCGATGCAGCTATGAAAGGTAATGAATGGCATACATATAGGCCACAGCGATGTACTTGAAACTGTTTATGATGAGGCTGTTGCATCTTTTGAAACTCCTGAATTGCACGTGGCTCATTATAGATTTCCCAATCAATTGCCGGAGAATATGCTACTGGGTTGTAGTTCATTGTACTTCATTGCTTTTAACATCAACCTTGTCAATAATGTGTTTGAGTTTACCGGCAGTAATTCTACCACATCTATACTCAAACCATAACTGACTGTTGCTCTGTTCTTATGTTGCTTCATTAATCATTTTAAGATCATCAATGCTTATTGGTTTTGTGGCAGCAGCAATCAATTCTTCAGTGGACATTGTACATGCTAGCTCTGGCAGAGTAGGTGACAATTGATGCAATTCCTCAGACTCAGGAGTCAGGAGTGCAATGATCTTGATCAGAAATAGATGGGAAGTAGTTGAAAATTGCAGACTTTCCATTGCTTGTATTCTCAGGCATTCAAAATCCAAGTCTTCTGGTTCTTTTTGGTGCCTGTCTTCCATACATGTCATATCTAGCGATGCTTTTCAGTTTCTGTTGGTTTTCACTGAAAACCCAGCAGTATGATGGAAAATCTTCCTTATTTAATTCCAAGGTTTTGCGAGAGCAATAATAGGGTGATTTGCACGGCTACTTCCTTCTCCATTAAACAACCTGCTCCTTCATTCATTCATTTATAATTTTAAGCACTCATTTATTAGACCACTCCATCGTTTCAGTCACTCAGTCACTCAATCATTGATACATTCATGATTAGACATGCATTTATTAGATCACCCTGTCAATTTATATGATTCATGTTTTTTTCCATTAATTTATTCATTTATTCACTCTGATTAAATAATTATATAATCAATGAACCATATAATAATAAATAAGTAATAAATAATAATAAATATTAATTTATAAAGCGCATTTTCCATGACTTGATGATGTAAATAGTAATTTGTTCAATTACCATAATCGTCGAAGAATATTTCATCTACTTTGCTCGTCAAGGGATTGAAAAACAGGCTCTGGAGAAAACCAAAGAAATTGTATCAGTAATCGTTTTACAATATTTCCACTTCGACAACAGACGTACACGCACAGCGTAGGCTTTTTGAACATACTAAACTACATTATTCTTAACACAGCTAACCCAAACACATTAATTAGTGAGTGAACTTGTCAAAGAGATCCAGCATTTTACAGACATTTTCGCTCATCATGAACCAAACAGGAGCTTTATCATTCAGCTGAAGTTTTCTCAGCAGCCTTCCTTAAAAATTTGTAAAGGGTAGACTTTCTGCACCCACTTGGCATAGCTATGATCAGCCACCCCTATTACAGGTCTTTGTCTCAGCATTTCTTGAGATACTGGCTCATGTGCAGAGCAGGTTTAGGTCGAATGCCTTGGAGTATCAGGCATTCTGAAACTGTGAAGTCAAAGCTAAGACACTTTAAAGAACTTTACAAAACTGTATAGTTACGAATGAAAAGATCCTCATTTAAAATTTATATATATTTATATACAACACAAGTATTTCATTTGCATCAACCTCGATTTATATTCACTTCCTTGCAATGTGAAGCTACTTTAAATAACCAGTCGATTTTTTTGGCTCCAAATATTCCCTTCATTCTTGTACTAATGTTTTGTTGAGTGTGTCGATCACTGAACTGGTCTAGTCAGCTGAAATTACAATGATAAATTTTACAAACTCATACAGTCTAATATCTCTCTGACAAATATAAGACAGTAATCAATTATCTTACAAATTCGTAGGGATATCTGGAGTTTTTTATGATTTGTTTGATTATTTAAATGTCTTTATTTCTTCATTTACTTAGTCAAAGCCTGGCAAACGGAGTCCCAGTACGTCCTTGAAATTCGATCTTCAGTAGACTCACAATGTCACATAAGGTTAATTATTTAGAGGTTAACGCACTCAGCGAGTGAATGATCGTCGGGATTTACCCTCACAAGTTTGCTAACAATAAATGAATGCTTTTCTCAGAGCCCTATGCAATCTTCTGTTTCTTGTTGTTCCTCTGGTTCGTCATTTTCTGGTCTTGGTTTTTCGGTATCACCACCCATCATCTTCTGTGTTGTTGTCCATGTCTTGTTCGGTGTGTTCTGCTGGCATTTGGCTAGCAAGCAATTCTGTAAGCTTTAACGATCAGAATTCGTTTTTTTTTTCAGCTGTTGAAGTACCCCTGTTGAAGTATCTTCTGGCTCACTTTCTGTGTCTTCATGGTTCTCTGAATCACTCGATTGCTCTGATCTGCAGGCTTTTGAAGTTGCCCAAACAATACTATCCATGGATTTTTTTTTTCAACCACAGTGCTGCACCCTCTTGGAGATTAGGCAGGCTTTTGAAGACATAGGTTCTGAGTTGGCGATCCATGGCAACTTGATCTTGATCAAATTTTAATTTGGCTTGAGATGTTATCAGCATTAGACATTTATTGATAAAGGACCTGGCTGTTTGGTATTTTACATCATAGGCTGTGTATTCACCTTGTGTGAAGATTTTCCAGCCACCAATGTCCAAGGTGCTGGAGTGGCTTCGTTGATGAAGATAACTTCTTTGGATTTATTGATCATGTCTTTGTTGAATAGGCGTTGTTTGGTGGCTGTTTCAAGCTCAGCATCACTGATACTATTTTCAAGAATTTCTCGGAAGTATTTGGGCTCAGGTGCCTTCATTGGATCGTACTCACAATACGCCCGGGGTGTTAATAAACCAACATCTTCACAAAACGTCACTCTTTGATCGACCAACATTGGCCTCTTTGGACTAAGATATATATCTGTTTATAACAGTAAGTATCAAGAGAAAAGATTTTTTTCATATCATAGAGGATATAAAGGATATTACAGATAACATGAAATCTATGTATCCATCTTTTCCAATGCATCCAGATATTCCATTGGTATAAATATGTTTTTATAGTTTTTTTTGACATATACTCTAACATATATATCTGTTTATAACAGTAAGTATCAAGAGAGCAGATTTGTTTCTTATCATAGAGGATATAAGGGATATTACGGATATCATGGAATCTATACATCCATCTTTTCCAGATATTCCATTAGTATAAATATTACTTTTAAACTGACTTGAAAACGTTTATTTAAAAGTACTTATTTAGTATCAAACGAAACTAACTTAGTTTAGTTTAGTTTAGTTTAGTTTAATGAATTTGTCACAAATTTACAATACTAGAAAAACTGAGGAGGAGGAGCAGGTAGCTCCTAAAAAAAGGAGTGTGGTCATCGCTGCAGGGAGGCGGGTGGGGCTTCGAGGGCTTAACCGTCTTGAAGCTTATCACAGAGACCAACAGAATTTCAAGCCCTAATTTCGATATTTATACACGCAATGTGTAATGAGGTGATGTAACCTACCTCAAAGGGAAGCATTCCAGCCAGATTAAATAAGCAATGCAACATTAAGGGCTTTTTTATGTGGAGTCCCCAGAGAAAATAGTATTAAATCAGAAAAACGGGCAATGGTTGAGTTGGAACAGATGTAATCAGGAGCATCGTTGATGTACACAAGGAACAAGAATTGACCCCTGTGGCACGCCAGATTTCATGGGAAGCCATCCAGAAACGCAGCCATCTATGACAACTCTTTGTTGCCTGCCAGTAAGATAGCTTTGAAACCAAGAAAGTAGTGATCCATTGATGCCAAACATTTCCAACTTTAGCAATAGCAGATCGTATGATACCTTATCGAAGGCTTTCGATAAGTCGAGGTAAATTGTATCGACCTCTTTGCCGCTAGCAACAGCGTTCACTGTCGTGATAGATGTCTAGGAGCTGAGTAGTAGTAGATCTACCTTTGAGGAAGCCATGTTGAAGATGGTACAACTGGGCTGTAAGGCGTTGATAGCAATGGTGAAAGATACACCGCTCTAGTACCTTGGAGACTATGTTAAGCAGGGAAATTGGTCTGTAGTTGGATGGCAAAATTAAATCGTCTTTCTTGAAGACGGGCATGATGTTGGCAAGTTTCCAATTTGTAGGCATGACTCCAAGTGAAAGAGAGAGGTTCAATATACTACACAGCACGAAAAGGAAGATTTATGTTAGAGTATTGGCCACTTGAACCTAACGTTAATGTGAAGCTATCACGCGTTGGCTGGGGTTATATTTTTACTGTCAGGAATTCGAACAGGGAACAACAGGGCACACACGTTGCCAATTGTCGAAAACTTTATTTTACATGTAATTCCTTAACGTAAACTGAAATTAAAGTAACACAATAATTCTAAATAACGATTTAAAAGGTACAAAACATTGATCAAAGTGTAATATGATTAACAATAATTCTTACGATCTCCAGGTATGGCTAATATGCATAACAGCAAAGACATGATCGATTTTAATGACTAAAATATTTCGATAAAAGATTGATAAGAGCATGTAGACATAGATGGTGATGGCTAGATGGGATCTTTTCAGAGGACGTATCGAGCGGAGACTGGAACCCCGCTTTTGGAAAAATCCATTCGGAAAAGTATCGGTTCGGAAATCGGAAATAAAGATGGCGGACAGAGAAGAAGAGTTTGCCGCGTTCTTTCGACAATTTCATGAAACTAGTAAAAGTGAATCTTTATCTATTGGCTTGAAATTGACAAGCAACGATAATGGACCCAAACAGTTTCCCAAGGTAAGATATTTGACATTAGATGTTCGTATCCAGCTTCACAGGCCTTTGGGATCCCTAACATCAGTTTTTACTGTAAAAATACTGTAAGATAAATCAGATAAGTGCAAATTCAAATAATATTAATGACAATAGAGCAGTGAAATTGTGTAAAATTCCTTCTAAGCGCGTAAACCACGTTATTCTCTGAGGGGATCCTTTTGGAGGAGGTAGGGATCCTTTTAAAGGAAGTAGGACTGTTAAACAGTACTAGGGATCCATCTAGAGGAGGTAGGGATCCTTTTTAAGGAGGTAGGGCTCTTAAACAGTACTAGTGATCCTTCTAGAGGAGGTAGGGATCCTTTTTAAGGAGGTAGGGCTGTTAAACAGTACTAGAGACCCTTCTAGAGGAGGTAGGGATCCTTTTTAAGGAGGTAGGACTATGAAACAGTACTAGGGATCATTCTAAAGGAGGTAGGGATCCTTTTTAAGGAGGTAGGACTATTAAACAGTACTAGGGATCCTTCTAGAGGAGGTAGGGATCCTTTTAAAGGAAGTAGGGCTGTTAAACAGTACTAGGGACCCTTCTAGAGGAGGTAGGGATCCTTTTTAAGGAGGTAGGGCTGTTAAACAGTAATAGGGATCCTTCTACAGGAGGTAGGGATCCTTTTAAAGGAGGTAGGATCATTAAACAGTGCTAGGAATCCTTCTAAAGGAGGTAGGGATCCTTTTAAAGGAGGTAGGACTGTTTTAAAAACAGTACTAGGGATCCTTCTAAAGGACCTGATATGGTCAGGAGTAAACAGCACAAATTACACCCAATTCACACACTTATTATTAAAACTTTGTGTTTGAGGCTTTGATTAAGACTAGAGGCTTCCAGCTTGAATATTCTTTGTCATATTTCTTCTAAATGTTGGCATGTCACTCTAAAAAAATATGAATATATTTTATTAATTACAAAGAATGGAATTTAACAGAAAACATTTTATGTCAAATTATCATACATGTATATCAAATTACATCAATTTTATTCCATAATACATTAAATTACTCATGATCAATTTATATTATTATATATATACCCTAGTCAAACTCGTTTTCTCATTGGTCAAGAGCACGTCACATGGAGGAAAATAGATGGTCATGGTTGGATGGGATCCTTGCAAACAAGGTTTGGTTGGTTTTAGGGTTAGTATTTCGGAAGACTTTGTAGAAATAAACACTCAAGTACCTTGGGGTTAGGTTTAGGGTTAAAACAAAGCCCTAAACTAGCCCTTAACTAGCCCTAAAATCTTACCAAACCTTGTTTGCAAGGATCCCATCTAAACATGACCGAAATAAATCTCTATGACTCCCATGTGGGTAATAAATGCATGTAATAAGAGCGTCAAAGGAAATACATGCACTTGATCAATGTTTCAGATTGGAATAAATGCACGTGATTGGGCCACTGCTCATTAAAAATGCCATTCAATTGCACTTTTCCTAACTAAAATCATTTAAAAATGATAGAGAAAGGTTTTTCTTCCTTTCACTAGGGTTTATAATAAAACACTTAATGACTGGTCCCTAAGAAACCAGTTAGTTTGGTTTCCCTTGGGACCAGTCATTTAGTGTTAAATAAGAAGTAAGTGGCATTATTGTTATTAATTATTATTTTATTAAGATAACATATTAATTGAGGTTTTTTAATATGAATTAACTTATGATTATGTTAGAGTGCAAACAGTATAACTGTGAAACTTTAGTGAAACAAAAGTGCACAACTTTGTACAAAATCCTTTGTTTTCTATTGTTGAAGTGAGTTGTACATTATAGAAATAATGAAAGAATTAAGAGTAACTCTGCATTCAATTCCACACATTAAAGACTACATAAAAATCTGAGAATCATGTGGGGACTGAACCCATGACCTTTTGATATGCCAGATGGATGCTGTATACTGCTGAACTACTGGAAACTCGTATGATTATCTGAGGTTTAAGTGTAATGGCATGAAATCCATCAGTGACGTAACCACCTGGTGCTCATGCAGATTTTTCTGTGGTGGTTAATGTGTGAAATTGAACGTGGAGTTACTTATTCTTTCATTATTTTCTATTTTTTATTTAGTGCAATTGAGAACTAAATAGTAAATAAAGTGTTCCATGGTTATAATGTTTGCACTCTATGACAATAATTATTGATAATTATAATGAAAATAATTAGTAATTCAGTTAGACACAATACCTGTGTAAATGTTGGCTTCTTGCCTCGCTCAAGAATTCTGCAAACTGTTATGTTTTGGGAAAAATAAATTAAAGTGAAAACAGTGGAATTCACTTTGAACATATATAATATATAAATTATATTTCCAAAAAAGAGTTGTCCTTGCTTAATTATTGCTTGCTGAATACCATGTCACATAGTCCATTCAAAACTAAAAGTAATATTAATACCTTATAATACAGACAGCAAATATACTAAATATGGAATATTTCCTGTAATGTTTTAACACAAATCTAGGTTGTATTTTAATATATATATATATATGCATTAAGTCACACATTATTATTTATGGTCATTAATATGTAAGTTTCACAAAGTAATTCTTACCATGCAAACAAACACACCACAGTCATAGTCATTCTCCTGCCTAGGTAATTCCTAAAAGGAATGAATGCAAATTTTGAAATTTTCAGAACATAAAACATATACTAGGCACCAGCTTATTTTTCTTGGTTTCATCTCATTTTCTGTATATTACAGGAACAGTGTTATGCAAGCATGGAAAATGGCAATGTTAACCACGGGGGCAAATATGTTCTTTTTTACCTTGGGGGTTTCATCTTTCCAGGATGTAACCTCAACAGTACTGTCTTTTCTTGTTCTTTCCTCCATTTCCAAGTAGGACCTTAATTATTATTGAACTGTGGTAAATACAAGCTCATTTATGACAACAAAATTAATATAAGTTCCCTAGGACACATTTCAACAGTTAAAAATGCAAACAAGCAAACAAACAAAATCAAAACAAATGAACAAGAAAGAATGATAGGGAAAGTAGTATTTTGAGGTTGAAAACATTTAAAAACATTTTACTTTGGATATTGCATTGGGCTGTCAATTACCATGATCACCCATATATATATTTTTAAATATTTTACAATATAAACAATCAGAGATCAATTAGAAATCAGGATTTTCCATGTGAATTGATAAAACTGAAAATTATGGCTCGAGATTTTTCACTTTGAAAATGGTTGTATCAAGTAATTTAATGGCTGACCATAAAAGTTAGTTGGATAGCCACATGAAAACACATTGTACTGTAGAATTAATTGATGTTTTTATAGACTGTCCTACTATAATTTCCATTCAACGAATCCCAATGCTGTATGCTTTTGTTGTTGAAATCTAAAACCTGAATAAAAAGGAGAGTGAAAATGTTTTTCTATCTTTTCATTTCTGCATGAACTTAATGAAAAATGGAAAAGTGAATTTTTGTCATAAAACATCAGAAACCTGGCATTAGTCCATGAGCCAAGGGGGGTGTCTGGTATCACCTGGGGTGAATAAGTTTTATTCAAATTTTCTGAAAGGTCAGACCATGTTAAACGTCAAAAACCATGATAGCAGTCAATTCGTGTTCGCTAGTGGAAAATAGCGGACTTTCTGTGGGGGGTGGGGTCGGGATAATGGAAACATGGCTATGGACATCTATCTTACACTCAGTAGAAGCAACAAAGCTACCATTTAAAATATGAAAATAGACTCTAAAGGAGCAAGGCAATATTCTTCTCTATTTTATGATTTTTCGTTTGTACGTAAACATCACGTGACCACAAAAACAAAACAAAAGACAACAACAACAACAAACAAAAAGTAACACATGAAGAAGTTATACAAAGAAGAAATGCCCTGATTATATTCATTCTTGGTTTTGCACTAGGTTAGTGAAAAATCCTGGGTCTTGACTGAAATACAATTCGTTTTACTTTAAAGTATATGCAAAACTATGTAATCAGTATGGGATTTTGAGCCGAAACGAGTTCGAGATTTTAGAAACACTAAACAGGATGTCATACACAAAAACTTGCCTTAATGTTTTAATATTCCTGATCACTTTCTTCTTCATCTTGTTCTTCATCATAACTTTCCTCTTCTTCGAACAAACTTGCCTGATTTCCACATTCCTTGAGTGTACACATGTCTGTACATCTCAGGCCATTGACCACACAAACGCACTTTGGAGCTTCGCATTTTCTCGCACAGCTGCAGGATAGCAGTTCGAGGATTGCCTCTGGTGCAGGCTTCCCATCCATCCAATCGATTGCCAACTTGACACCTTCTTCGTCCTGCTCCATCTTCCAACCTTGGCCTACTGGACTCGGAACTTGTGGATCCTGCTCCAAGCAACGTTTCCAGATACCCGCTTGATAGTTTGCTCGCTTAATGTGCTTGACCAAACAATCCCTGCACGGAGGAAGCTGGTGACTTTCTATGATTCCCTTCTTTGCACAAAATAGCTGGTACCACAAATCATTCACTTTAACGGTTTTACACTTGGTAGAGTAAAGATTACATGTGACTTTCTCCAGTCTGTTTACCAGCGAAGCAGAGACATTCCATTCTTGTCCCAGTTGAGTAAAGGTCTCCCGAAACTCCTGACTGTTACTGATAAACTTAAAGGCTTGCGCTTTCCCTCGTCCTGCAAATGCGCTCACACTGTCACATCCAGTGAATGAGTGCATTCCAATAATTGCTTTGCAAACGTCTGCACCAATAGAGGCAGCAACCTTTCTGACACTTATCAACTTTGTACGGGTACGTGAGCCGGACTTGATTAGCAAAGGAGCTGTTATAACATCATTGAATGCCAAAGACATAATAAATACGTCTGTGTCCTCAGAACAGATCAATATTGAGCTGTAGCCTTCAAGGGCAGCATTGTATGCATGGAACAGTAGACGTCCATCGGCTTCTTCCTGGTGACACAAAAGAGAGGGGACCTCTTCACTGCTCTGGGATGTAATCTTGTGGCAAATGTCACCTACATTGGCGTATAGTACTCTGTCTTCCAACATTTGTCGGTTTGCATCCTTCTTCCAATCACTGACGATGAAGGATATCAAGCTTGTTTTGTTTCTAACACTTTTAAGAAAGCTTCTCCACTGTCGCACAGTCTGCGCACTTGTAATATTATGCAACTGGTGCCCCGACTCTTCTCCTCTTAGTTGACGTTCACTGTTCTTGATGGAAAGTTCGTTGTATGTGTCAAACACGACGTCCAATCTCTTACACTGCACTCCTTCTCTCAAGACCATAGTAAGAAGGTTGCTTGCTACATCACCAAAGGAAAGCTGATCTGCCTTTAGTTTCTGTACAAAGGACATACCGTCAATAACTGCAGCAGAGTTCTCTGGGACGTGTTCATCCATCTGCACATTCTTTTGCAGTAATATAATTTTGCGAGGGCGACTTTATTTGTTTTTCTGAGAAGGCCATCTTGGGTCGAAAGCGCCCACGGTAACGGGCCCAACGGATGACTAAGAATCTGTTCCATCTGCAGGTTTCGTGCTTGTGCCATCACTATGATTCGACCAAACAGTGATCTATCAGCTTTTAGAATGATTGCTCGTCCGGATGTCTTCACTTGCTTTTTTTTGTTCATACTGCTAAAAGTCTTCAATTTGTTTTTTTCGATTGGATCGTGAAACTTCTTTAACTGAGGAGTACCTTCCATCCTCTCATCTTTCAGAATGTTTTGTAGCATCTCTCGCCAATTTGGTGAGCATTATTAAGATCGTTGCAAATTTCTTGTGGAACTGTTTTGGCTGTTGAGATGCTTATGAGCTCTAGCTTTTCTGCAAAGGGGTTTACCCAGCCTTTTATTAGCTCTATCACTGCTGAAACGGCTTGCTCGTCTTTTTTGATCCTGGATTTCTGAAGCTCATTGTGCTCATTATCTGTGTTGTTCCCTTGAACCATCTCTCGCAACTGTCCCAAGAAAGCAC
The DNA here is from genome assembly GCA_029948255.1 of Telmatactis stephensoni. NCBI lineage: Eukaryota > Metazoa > Cnidaria > Anthozoa > Actiniaria > Isophelliidae > Telmatactis > Telmatactis stephensoni. The sequence continues at coordinate 82,695 of JALIZF010001395.1, read as the reverse complement.
TGCGGTATTCGGCAGTAAGATAATGCCTCTGTACAGTTCCAGGCTTAAGACTAAAACCCGTTGTCCCACCAGGTGTCTGTGTATCTTTATTGACAGTTACTTCTGTCGTCTGGTCAACTGGTAGACGCCCAAATGGATTGGTGCTAGTTAACTGCACAGAAAAGCCGCCTGACTTAAATTCGGTTAAAACTTCTGGATTTGTTTCAGCAAGATTTGTCATCTGCGCAAGGTATGGCGTAAGGTATCGCGCATAGTTAACCTTGTCGTAAGCAAAACACCAGGGAATCATTGTTTTTATGGCATGCAGATGCAGATACCAGTTTCCTTCCCGGGAAGCACGAAGCAAACCAAGCACTATGGTTTCCACAAAATCAATATATGACATCCAAAATGTGGATAATTCACCATTGTGATGGCGTAGGTGATCCAAAAAGCCTTCCCAGATGGCCATAACTGCATCAACACTTGAATTCTTCAAAAGGTTGTCCATTGACTCTTGACAAAGATCATTTGACATTGTGTTCACCATGTCTAAAAGAGATGCAACGGCTTGGCACTGTTCTTGATCTTTGTTCTCTAGCCACTGTATGAACTCTGACCAAGCCAATCTCATCATAGCTTCATAAATGCCCTGACTGCACGATTATAGTGTTTTCCATCGATTACACCATTTATGGAGCCCTCTGCTATTATTTGCGACTCAATCAAGATGTCTTTCAGCCCACCATCCCCAAATCGTTTTCCAAGGATAGCCAGTGCATTACATATAGTATGGAATGTTCCCATTCTCAGCACAATCTTTTTGAAGCGTTCTTCTTTCCAGATTATTTCAGCTGCTTTTGCGTAAAGCGCTTGATCCATTGTGACGACTATTGATTTCAGGCATAGCTGTTTTCTGATATCATCTGACGTGGTTAAAATATCGAAAACAGTGGATAATTCAGTTGCTGGAGCGTTAATTGTTGGAAGGTACTCAACAACATCTTGCGTAAAAGAAACTTTATTCCTTGTTTTAATGTTGAAACCTGTCCAACTTGGAATTTGTTGATTCTCTGTGAACTGTTGTCTTGATAGGATCCATAGCATATTCTTATCTTGAGCTGTCTTCGCAGCTTTCCTTCCATCGAGCATAAAGTCGTCTTTACTTTTAAGAGGATATGGACCAGCACGTGAACCAGAAATGTAGACATCAAGATCTTGAGCTTGGTGTTCAGGACCTAGAGTTCTTTGTTTTGATCTTTGAATGGGTACTAAATTTTTTGGAGGCGGGTCAGGTCCAAACACTCTTGGCTGAATGATAATTCCATTCACGCGATGTGACGTTCCTTTACCCGACAGAGTCTCTTCCAGTCTGTCGACATTGTCCCAAGCAAGATTAGTGAAAAGATAAGGCTTTATGGAGGCAGGAAGTAATACCTCATTGTGCAGGCCTGAAGCAATTTTCTGTAAACACAAAGCTTTCCTGATTTATTGGAGAATATATGAATTGAATCTCCAAATTCAGTCTCTATCTTTCTCCTGATGTTTTTCTTTGCAGCTCGTCGAAGTGTTTCGCCTTTTCTCGACATAAAAACTTCTAACATTTCAGTGAGTTGTGTTACAGGAATAATTATACCTACTGGATAATCTCGTGTCTGATATAAGAGAAAAGTTCTGCGTATGATTCAATTTCAGCTACCTCATATGACAGTGTATCATCCAAGCCCACTTCATCACTTTCACCCTTTTCTTTCGACTTTTCAAGCGTGTTTAATTTTGAGAGATTGGTGTAACTTTTATAGCACGAAGCATGGTAATGCGCTTCTGAGGCAACAATGTCTCGACTTGTTACAGCAATAATATTAGGGTCTTCCTTCAGTATTGCACATCGACGAAGTGTTTCATCCGCTCTAACTTGAACGGCTTTTATGAGCTTTTCACGGGACCTTGGATCTTTGAGGTATTTAATCTGGTTGCAAAAAATACATATAGGATCGTACACTCGTGCTTCTGACGATGGTCTCCTACAAGGCCTTTTCACTGAACTACTTGATTCGTCATCACTGGTTGAATTTCCTTTATTTTTCATTGCTTCTAAATCTCGCTTCATGGTGAAGAGGCTTCTACATTTTCGATGGTACATGATACCACTGGGAATCTCATTTTCATTAATTTGCTTAGCAATATCTAGTATTGGTGTGTAATTTCTTATTTTTGCTGCCTCCACCAATGTTAACCAAGAGTTCAAGTCCCTTGGAGCTATGAGATTATCGTCTTGACATGAAGCGAAGTGAATTAAACAGTGGGATTGTTCGATGTTCTGTGAATTTTCCATAACTATATCGGATTAAACTAAAATTTAAACGACCAAAAAATTACAATTCCAAGCCTTTATCAATTCATAAATATTAACATCCTGAATAATAGTTTTCGGCATTTGTATTACTTTTGCCATATGATGTAAAGTTCGAGTCAGTTTATTTATTGTATTCACATCAAATAACAAATAGCAAAAATAAACTTCATCAACACAAAACATTTCAAGTCAATATATTTCGAGGTCAGGGATATCATGAAAAGAAACTATCGTCTCTATTGCCTTCAGAAAAGTAAGAAAAATAATAATTAATTTATCGCAATTTTACGGGGGCTGTTCATTGTGTTGACTAAGATTACGTTCGCTAAAAATCCACTAGCTTCACTATCAGTACTGGAAGTTCACTCGTTAATCACTAAGTAAAATCCCTTCTGCCATGTCTGCTAGCTGCTTTTACCGTACAGAATAATGTACTTACCTTACTGCGGACGTTTATGAAAAGTTTGAGCTCTAAATATAATGAAAACCTTATCATTTTCTAGACTGTTTTCTTCCAAGATGGCGGGAAGAAAATATCACACAGGGTTCCCAAACTGGAATAAAGTAGAATACCGCTGACCAAACATCGCAGACTCATAATAGGGTAGCACGCTACAAAGCATATTTTAAGTGAGACATAAAGACGTGCAATTTGATAGGCAAAAAAGTGCAAACAGCCATTTTTTAATTCAAATGTTATGACAATTTTGAGTGTTTTAGAGGTGAAACAGCGTTCTTATCACATGATCAAAGGACCCTGCCACGCCCACGAGTGATAACCGTTCCAATGCTATCATGTGTTTTTAAGCTGTTTAGTAACTGGACTTTTTAAAAATATGATTGAAACTTATTCACCCCGGATGATACCGACAAGCCAAATTTCGGGCTTTGGCTCATGGACTACATGATACGGTGTGATAAATGTCACACCATAATTTTTTTTTGAAGTTTTGACCTCAGTGAACGGACTGTGTTGCCATATGCATGAATGGAGAAGGCCTAAATCTTCTGCAATATAACGACTCAATATCTGACAGTATCGCTCACTTCCCGTGTCAATGATGGCCAGAGTGCTGTATGAAGCTACAACGGCGTGCAGAACCTGTTGAGACACTGTCCCAATTTTGGCCTCAATTAGCCAACCCTGTTTTATGGTCCCGACATGTTCTGAAGAATCTCTCGCTGGCTACTACAAGTTTCTTCCTCGTAATCTGCGAACGTTTGCTCCACTGCCTTACTGTCCAAAACATAGCCTCCACAGGGGTCTTCCCAAGCGCTCATGTCTGATATGGATTTCATCTGCCTTTAATTAATTCCTTTGTTAACTTGCCTTCAAATTCCCGCCAAAAAAATACCACAGGCAGCCCGTAAAAAAACGAGGGAGACTGGAAACTTCAAAGTATTAGCTATTCCATTTCATTTTTCATTTATTCATGGTTTCTTTCTTTTCTTTTCAATATCGATATGAAAAAGAGACATCTAGGACAACAACTTGATCATGTTTTCATTAAACTTAGTGAGACTGGTAGACAAAAGCTTTGGATAAAGTGATATAGCCTGAGTGAGGCATGGTATACTGACTGAAAGCTACATTAATGAGGACAAGAATAGTTCATTATTTTATTTTATTTCTAGTGTTATGAATACCTGGGACATAAGCTAAATTTATTGATAACCTTCAACTCAAAAATAATGCAGTGCAAATCAATGTAGACTTGTGGTTACTCACTGTGATCTTTTATTCTTATTTCAGTTCAATTCTTAAGCAGGAACCATTTGTATTTTCAGTTTTGTGGGACCAGCACAGTATTCAATCCAACCGGATGCTACTCTAATGCATGACTTGTTATGACTCGCCTAGTCAGCACATGTTCCTAAATACGGGTGCACCCCACACTTCCCTGGGGTCGGGCCACACTGGAAGCCCAGGCTACATCAACATAATTTGAAAATATTCTAGGAATGTGTTCTCTTCCCAATCATTATATTGCATTTCGAATCATAAGTGCACAATCTCTGATTAGACAAAGAACAATAATATTCCTAGAATATTATTTTAAAAATCCAATTTGTCAGATATTTCAATACTACATGTAATGATTTTATAACTCTATAAAGCTTTGATTGCTTTACATGCAAGAAAATGTAAGTGTAAAGTGTTAGAAACATGATGCATTAGCTTCCTTAGGATGGAAGGATCTTAGTTATAGAAGAAAATTTCACAGGTTATCTTTTATTTATAACTCTTTTAGAAATAATAATGATTTTATTTATAGTAACCCTAAGGGTGAAGATATACATACGTACAATACCAGAAATAAGTCTGCCATTTCTTTGCCTCCAGTAAAGACAAACTGGGGCAAATCAAAATCTAGTTATATGTTTAACAGTCCTACCTCCTTTAAAAGGATCCCTACCTCCTCTAGAAGGATCCCTAGTACTGTTTAACAGCCCTACTTCCTTTAAAAGGATCCGTACCTCCTCTAGAAGGATTCCTAGTACTGTTTAAGAGCTCTACCTCCTTAAAAAGGATCCCTACCTCCTCTAGATGGATCCCTAGTACTGTTTAACAGTCCTACCTCCTTTTAAAGGATCCCTACCTCCTCTAGATAGATCCCTTGGGGATCAATGGGGAGGGGAAGAGTGTCCTTTACAGTTAAGAATAGCCTTATATTACTTTACGACAACTGTACGCAATCGAAGTTTCAGCTTTACGCATGCATTACGCTGTCTCGTAAAGCTGGCTTAATGAGATTATGATGAACAACTTTACGGCATCGTAAAGATGCCGAAATGAGTTATATACGTGTTATTTAGGTTCACATAAATTTACTGAAATGAGTTCTTTATGTCTAATTTACGCTCTCGTAGATTTGCTGAAATGGGTTATTTACGACGGATTTACGTCTAATTTACGGACAAATTCGAAACGTAAAGGCCCCCAAAACAGCAAAAATACACCATATTTAAGCGTATTTTTGTAGCGTAAATTTCAATATTAATCAGGTTTTCGCTTCCAAAATGCAAAGCTCTATAAATTCTCTTAATTCAAAATAGTTGGTTTTCGATTTTCTAATTTGACGCATACGAAACGTAAAGGCCCGGAAAATGGCAAAAATACACCATATTTAAGCGAATATTTGTGGCATAAATTTCAAAATGAAGCTGCAGATTTTCGCTTCCAAAACTAATTATAAAGGCGCCATAAATTCCTTTTCCATAAAAGATATTTCCTTTACTTACATCAAATTTAGACACTTTTTAACACTTTCTTCAATATTTACTAAACAATCTTATATTTGATTTTACAATTTCATAAGTGCGTCATACCCGTTGTCTCTTAGGGCGGTCTCGTAGGTGACTTTGGCCTTTTCAAATTCCTCTAGGTTACAAGACAGGTCGGAGATTCTTCTGTTGATCATTTTTGGTAGCTGTTTTAAGATCGTTGGAGGGTGGTTGGAGCTTGCGTTAATTTACGACAACTGTACAACCAACAGGTCCAAACCAACATCGGAAAGCTTTTCATACGACTTGTTAGGAAACACTTCCCAAGGGACCACAAGTTCCACAGAGTCTTCAACACCAATACTATCAAGTTAAGTTACTGTTGCACCACCAACATGGCCAACATTATTAAGCAACATAATTCAAGCATCCTGAATGTCTCTCCCTCCAATCAGCCAAGAACGTGCAATTGCAGAGTTAAAAGTGAATGCCCTATGGACGGGAAGTGCAGATGCACTGTATACAAAGCAGAAGTAGAGGCCAACAACTGTAAGCATGTCTACTACGGAACTTTGGAAGGAGAATTCAAGACCCGATATAACAACCACACAGATAAACAGCCTAAAATTACAATGGCTTCCAATTGATATTCGATATCATATTACAGATAATTGCGTGACAAAGGCGCTATTTATGTTTTAAAGTTGCGTAAAAGAAATTTATTCGCGTGTCTGCAGGACGTTATCAGTTCGTTTCTTTTATTTTTTTTTATTTTTTTATTTTTTAAAGTTCTTCATAATCTGTAAACCTGAACTAGGAACACTTAATTAAAGAAACGAACTGATAACGTCCTGCAGACACGCGAATAAATTTCTTTTACGCAACTTTAAAACATAAATAGCGCCTGTGTCACGCAATTATCTGTAATATGATATCGAATATCAATTGGAAGCTGTTGTAATTTTAGGCTGTTTATCTGACGAGTGCCGTACAAATTTTTGTGCGGTACGAAACTATATAGTAATAAACATGCCTCTTTGTATCTTTTGTTGATTTGTCTGTCTAGAATTAATTATATATACACCTATTTCAATAAATGTTGTCGGTCAAAGCCTACGCGACTCACCCGAAAGGAAGCATGGGTAAAAATTACTAAAGCTGTAAAACCACGAAAATGTCCACACCATAATTCAACTTCAGCTTACAATGACCTAATACATCAAAGAGCTTCATTTGCTGATGCTAAAATCAAGACCAATGCGAAAAAGAGAGTGAAATTTTGCAACTACCCATACTCCTTTTCGGTCTAGTCGCGTAGGCTTGAGACCTCTCATACGACAACCTTTTTTGAAATAGGTATATATATATATAAATTTGTCAATAATCTTATCAAATAATTGTCAAACTGACAATTATCATAATTTTCGTAATTTCAAAACAATAACTTAAAATCAAATTAGAATCATTAAATTGGTGAGATGTTGACAATGATTCACATCCACAGGAGTGGAACTTAACTGGCCCCGAACTGCCCATGATTTGGGTTTCAATGGAACTGGCCTTAATGAGGATGTCGAATGATTTGACCTAGGCATAACTGCACTTCTCTATCTTGTAGGAAGGTGCCTGAGGTAGGTCAAATCAAGTTCCTTCTTGATTTTAGTAAATCTGCTTCTTTCCCAAGGGAGTTTCTTCACTAAATACCATTTTACTACAGGTCCAGCCTCTCCATCGCTGTAGTCGCTTTCTTCTGAGCTCATGTACTCTATTGTCAAAACTTCCTTTACAATGTTCTTTTTTGCATCAGACCAACTGTCCATTTTCTGGAGAGCGTGTAATCTTCTATCAGTTTTCTAAATAGTGATTAATGAAAATGATACATCAGTGATATAGTAAGCACTCTAATTTTGTAAATTTGTTAATGCTATTATATGAAATGACAAACATTCCTCCAATACACACATCAGTTACACACATCAGTTCTGGTGAACAATGCACCAGCCATCTTGAAAGCTAAGTGAGCACCAATACACCATATTGTGGCCTTCAAAGAAACAGTTCCATGCTTATGAAATGTGATGTTATGACAGACTAGCTAACTTGGCACATTTCAAATATTTTCTTAGGCCACAATATGGTGACTCTGTGCTCAATTTTTAAGATGGTTGATGCAGTGTTCACCAGAACTCCTGATGCCTGTATAGTAATTCCAGGCTTTGAGGGCAAGTCAGTGACAGTGTTAATAGTCCCCTTCACAGTTCCCTGCGCCATCTTGAAAGGTAACGATGCCTTTGCATCAAAGCAAGACGAACGGTGAGCTTGCAATGATAGAGACCTATCAATAATTGTCCTAGGTGTTAAAAAAGGTATCTATCATTGCACGCTCACTGTTCATGCAAAGGCATGGCTACCTTTCAAGATGGTGCAGGGAACTGTAAAAGAGCCTATTGACACTTTTTGTATATGTAATAGGACTCCATGCTTAAAAGTAAAAATACATATTTGATATAAATTAGGTCCATAACAGAATTGGCATAGGGTAATGTTAATTATTTTATATCCTAATGATAGATATTTTGATGTCCATTGGTATAATTATTTCTTATTTTGTTTTGTGCGCATTTTTGTTTCTTTATCTATATTAGGATTTGAGCCCACTGGATTTGAAAAACAAAAAACTGGTGTGTTGTATCGTTACTTGGTGAAATGTTTATTGAGTGAATAGATAAAATGTGTGGATGACGAATGAGACATAAATGAAGCGGAAGAATTGGCAAAGGAACACAAAAAATAAAAGTTTAGTGGAGATTAAAAAATGGAGTGTGGGTTGATGGTCTCATATTGAGCGTGGTATCATTAATAAATGATTAATTGACGTTGGAGAAAGTTCCTGGATGTTATCTGTCATGATTGTAAACTCAAGCAAAATATGTATTAGCAGCATTGAAAGTGAAATAACTGGTAGAAGAACAAGATCTGTCGTTTGAAAAAGATACAAAAAGAAAAAGAAGACAAAAACGAAATTTGAGGAAGAGATCAATGAGAATAAATGACGAGAAAAAGGATAAATGGGATACTAATTTCAATAATTCAGCGGAATTGAGCCGTCGCCAGTGTCCCAAACAACAAGGACGTCATTATTAACGTATAATTCACCATCTACGAATCCGTTTTTATGATGGTTGGTTGCTACAAAATCTACTCAAGCGAGGTGGGATGTATATTCATCCGTCACGAACGCCAAGGATTTTGCTTGCCGCTGTGGTTTAATATGTCACGCATTTGTGGGAATCCTTGTGACACTTTTTTGTGTAATAGACCATAAAGATGAGAAAGCAGATGGAATTGTTAAGCAGAATTAGAGTTGCAGCAAAACTTTATACCAGCATGAAATTGAGGTTTTAGACAAAGAGAAATGACGTATGTAGGTTGTAGAGGGATTGACTTTAAAAACAACGTGGTCTTTCGAACTCTTGACGATCAGTTTATTGACAAGTTGAATACATAGTGATTGAATAAGCTAGTAAGGTTCGAACTAAGAGAAAAAAATAGAAAAGCTTAAGTATGAAAAACGTATAGAAAGCAAATGATACAATACAAATGTTGCCACAGAAATTGAAATTTAGGCGATGAAGAGGAAGCAGTTGACTAGTGAAGTGAGGTTGACTGAGTGATGCGTCCAAAACTTAAACTTAGAAACTGTAATTTGCATAGAAACAAAGGAACAAAAGAACAAATAAAACAAAGGAAAACTATGAACTATTGTTATGCATCTTACATTCCGGCCCTTAAATGTACTTAACTGTACATTTACTAAATAATTAAACTATATTATACTTAATTAAACTTAATTGAAAATACTTAAACTATAGGAATCTAATTGCTACTTAAATGCCTTTAGACATCATTAGAGTCGACAGACTCTAACAGTACAATTTTGTCTATTGGACGGTCTTGACTTGATCTTGACTTGGTCTTCACGGTGACTATTCTGACGAATCCATCTTTTCCTGCGTAGACATCGATGATTCGCGCCAGTGGCCAAGCATTACGTGGGGAACTTTCATCAACTAAGAGAACCACATCACCAACAGCAAAATTTCTCTTGGGTCGAATCCATTTCTGTCGTTCTTGAAGTCTTGGTAAATATTCCTTCATCCATCTGTGCCAAAATACATCAGCCAAGTATTGTATTTGACGCCATTTTCGTCTTGAATATAGGTCGTGTTGATTGAAGTTGCCAGGTGGAGTCATCCAGATCTTAGAAGCAAAAGGTGATTGGGGGTGAGGGCTTCCAAATCACCTGAATCTTCAGACACTTTCGTTAGCGGTCTGAGTATAGCTTCAATTTCACACATAAGCGTACTTAGGCTCTTGTCATCTAAGATCTGTTCTTTCAAGGTGGCACAGAGAATATTCCTAACAGATCTTTTATCACGAGGACGATAGATAGATGACAAAACCAGGAGCTCAGATTTATCACCATTTAGCTTCAGTTTGTTACGGACCATCCACAGATTAATCTCATTGACACATGCCTTGAGTCTAAACTTACGATGTGCCACATTAGCAGCGTCATGAGAGTTGAAGGCAATATACAGCTGCGTGTCGTCAGCATAGAGATGGAATGTTAAGTTATGACGTCTAGCGATATCTCCTACAGGTGATGTGTATAGAGTATACAGCAGGGGCCGTAGTATGGATCCCTGAGGAACTCCCATTTGCAAGCTGTAGTAGGAAGACACACCATTCTCGACTTTAGTAAATTGCTGACGCCCAGATAGATAGGAAGAGAGCCAAGCAAGCACCTTTCCTTTGATACCATAACGCGATCCAAGCCTTGCTAGAAGTAGTTGATGATCAGTGGTGTCGAATGCAGCAGATATATCCAGTAAGACAAGGATGACGGATTGGTGATTGTCAATAGCTGTAAGGATGTCATTGTGAACGCGAATTAACGCAGTTTCAGAACTGTGATTGTGCTTGTACTCTGACTGGAAAGTCTCCTGAAGATTGTGTTTGCCAAGGTATGCCAAAAGTTGGTGTGCCACAACTTCTTCGATTGCCTTAGAAAGAAACTGCAAATTTGAGATCGGTCTAAAATTCTTTAATTGCAAATGGTCCAATGATGGCTTCTTTAACAAAGGTCTGATTAAGGCAGTTTTCAAATGCATAGGCTTAACAGCAGATGTTAGAGACAGGTTAACAATCTTTGTCAGTACAGGGCCAAGTTCAACCAAGCACTCTCGAAGAACACAACCAGGAATAGGATCCAAGTCACAGTCTTTACCAATGGATTACTTTACAAGGTCAAGAAAGGAATTGACAGATACTGCATCGAAAGTGTCCATAGAAAAATCAAGGATATCCTCTTCTGCTGGCATAGACGGTGCTGTGACACCCAGTGTGTCAAGTTCCAGACGGATGACACTAACCTTTGAATCAAAGAAGGTCATAAATTTCTCTGCTAAGTCTTTATGAGATGACGCACGAGGATACAGCTTCTCAGGAACATTATATAGCAGCTTACTAACCGTACCAAAGAGCTTCTTCTGGTCTTTACCAAAAGAGTCAATCAAGTTCGAATAATAGCTTTCTCTTGAGGCACGAAGTTGATTGGCAACAATAACGCATTGATCTAGATAATTGTGTCATGCCATTTTACACTTCTTCTGCAAAGATCCTGAAGCTGTAACTTGGCTGTGAATATAAAAGGTGCAATGAATCCGAGGGGATCGTAAACAGAACTCACTATTGACAAAAGTCCTCTTCTATATGGAGGTTTGTCCTTTGGGTTGATCTTGAAACAAAACGTGTCGTTCTCTACATTCCATTCAACTCCAAGTGCACGTTCTGCGGGCAGAGTATCGAAGTCCAGATCTTTGACTTTGCTAGCTCTTTACGATTCTGGGATGGATTCATTAACAGCACGAGAATTGGACATCCATTTAGTAAGGTGAAAACCACCCTTTGACAGCAATTCACACAACTCACGAGCAATGTTACTGGCTTGTTCTTCAGTACTAACAGATTTGAGACGATCGTTGACGTAGAAATTTCGTTTTACTGTATTAACTGCTTCTGGGCTGTGATCTTGATTGTTATCATCTGCAGTCTTTCGTAAGCTGAAGTTATAGCAGCTGGGCGATGAAACTCCTCCAAATAGATGTACAAGCATTTGATACTCCTGGGGAGACTTCTGTAGATCACCATCAGGCCACCATAGGAAACGTAAAACATCGGAATCGTCCAAGGGTACACGTACCTGATGGAACATGGCTTCAATATCGGATATTAGTGCAACAAAGTCCTTTCTGAATCTAATGAGTACTCCAACAAGGCTGTTGGTGAGGTCTGGACCTTGAAGAATCTGTTGGTTAATAGATGTTTCTCTATAGCTTGCAGCACAATCAAATACAACTCTTGTCTTCTCCGTTTTTTTTGGATTGGAAAACTGGATGGTGTGGAAGGTAAAAAAGGAACTTTGTTTGCTTTTTAAAATTGATTCTTGTAAGACTTTGGAAAGACTGAAATATATTTTTACTTTAATAAGAATTCTACTTGGCCACCTGCCATCATTTACAATTAACTGGAATGTGGTTTATTGTTCATTTGGTCAAGGCAACAGAACTTACATGATGTTTCATCGCAATTTTGTTCTAACGGGTTTAGATTTTCCTGGGAAACGTTCTAGAGCTTATTGATGAATTTCTGGGGATTCTGTTTAAGTTTTATTTTCTGGGAAAAGTTCATGTGTTTATGGCCATAATGTTTCCTGGCTGGCAACTTGTATGGATTAATGTCTGGCTGGGTTTATAGAACAGATATAATTGTCCTAGCCGGCTCGTTGGCTACTTCTTTATGTTAGAGATAAAGGACCACGCCTCCCCTCCCCCTCACATGTATATGTCAGACGTCCCTATATGTCATGTATGAGAGATGAGGGACCACCCCCCCCCCTCTCCCCCTCGCCCCTATATGTCAAGCGCCCTTACATGTCAGGTATGAGGTATGAAGAACCCCCCCCCCTCTCGCCCTCGTCCCTAGTGTTATATCACAACGTGTGGTTTGTATTGTCCACTTTAGGTCTTTACTGCTTGTATTTTCCTCGTTGATTTGTACAAAACTTCCCACTTCATTGTCCTTTCGCCTTTTGTCGCCTTTACAAAAATCAGTGTATGGCTCTTCTGCTTTCCCTTTTGCACAGTTAACTAACTGAAAATTGGGGGGTTTAGCGCCAGTAACCACATGGCCTCTTAGGGGCCTATTTTTTTTATTTTTTTTATTTTATTATATAACAATTCAAATGGCCTGGGTTTCAAAATTAGGGGGATGGGGGGGGGGGGGGGGAGAGGGTCAGAGCTTAGTATTTCATTTAATTGACTTATTCTTTTTTAACCTAAGACATAATGATCTTTATAATACTATATAGCATGTTTCACTTAACTATGCAAAAATTAAAAACATTCCAATGAAAATTTATAGAGATATTAATTTCTCAAATTGTGAATTTTTTAAGAAAATGTATGGCTGGAGGTATAGGATATACCCCCAGACATAGATTTGTCTATAAAATGAGCAAATTCTAAAAATTCATCTCTCTACAAATTTTCATTGGAACTTTCCAAATTTTTGCATAGTTACTAAGTCAAACATGCTTTTTAGTATTTAAGGATCATTATCTATCACTAAAAAAAATTATGCTAATGAGCGGCGGCCATTTTGGCAAAGGGTCTATTTAAGACCCATCGATCTATATTTTCAAAACGTTCTATGGCTTCATAACTCTTCCAAAAATAAATGGAAAACTAAAATTTAAAACAGATTCAGAAACAACGACTCCCTGATAAACATAAAATGATTACTTGCAATCACAAAGATCTATTTGAAAACCAGTCTTTAAGCATCATAGCATCCCACGTGAGAAGTGTGAAAAAGCCGTTTTCTTCAAGAAATCATGGAAATTCACAAGGGTTTGGGTATTCTAAGGCACAAAAAAGAGACATAAGTTCAGATTTACCTTACAAAGCTACTACCATCTTCCGTCTTGCTTATTTATTGTCTTTCTAAGTTCTTTGTTCTCCTTGAGAGACTTTTCAAGTAATCTGACGTACTTATCAGGGAGACTGATGTCTTCATCAGACTGATCCATAGCTTAGAAAAAAGTTCACGTTTCAAACAAGAAAGGACGCTTCACCGGTGTCTGGTTGATGTCAAAAGATTGTCTGTTGTATCATGGGTAGCCTGCTTACAGGCTCTCAAAGGGAAGGGGGAGGGGGAAGGGACTGGGGAAGAGGGGAGGGGACTGGGGAGGAGGGAAAAGGAAGGGAGAGCCTGCACGAACGCTATTGTTTCAAAAATATACGCCCCTTTATGCTTGATTGCGTGGCAGGCTAATAAAGGTCAGTCTAAGCCAATCAGGATCAGGATCAAGGTAAACACTGTCAAAATTTTGACAGTTCACCGATATTCCCCATGCACGTGCAATATATTTTGCGCTACAATTTACGACGGGTCGAGATAGTTATAATATGAATACAACTCCTAAGAAAAAAGTATACGCTCGACAAACGAAGAATTTAAAGATAAATGTCGTTTATGTAAATGCTCATTTAAAGTCCAGTTCGGGAACTCAAGTAAGGCATCATACAATTCCACGGAAAATTTGTTTCTTCCCTCAAAACGTGAAGCCAGTCGTGGTGTTGTTCTAACTTCGTTATGCAAAGATGTTACATGTAATATCTGCTGCCCAAATCATCGATGCTCTCCGAGAGAGTTTGTAACGCGTGCGAGAGAAAGATCAGAAGTCTCCATTCTTTGTATTTATTTGTGAAAAAATAGTTGACTGAAGGAGATCTGCCACGTAGCAAGAGACAACTGCCAACAACTGTATCAACGAGACGAGAACGACGGACTACTCATGAAGCTTCGCTTTGACTAGAACATACAACTGGAAAATCAAGCAGTTTTGCCGAACCCTGTCGGTAGAACGGCCAAAACATCCAGACCTTGAAGTAAGGCTTTAACTGCCTCTTTCTGTTCTTATTTGAAGCTTATCGAAGACCCATTTTTAAAGTTTAGATCTGCAAGAACATCTTGTATCAAGTCATTCAACTCCGCCATGATTTTAGTCACGGTTCAGTTCCCTCAGCCAATCAGATGCCTCCGTCCGTGCAGGCTCTCCCTTCCTTTTCCCTCCTCCCAAGTCCCCTCCCCTCCTCCCCAGTCCCCTTCCCCTTCCCCTTCCCCTCTCCCCCTCCCCCTCCCCCTCTTCTTTGAGAGCCTGTAAGCAGGACATATCATGGGAAATTTCTTAGATACGCATGCACATACTATTATACTTATTGCGGGCTCAAGAATCACTTCTTGACGAAACTAAAATGCCGAAATCAAAGAATAAACTGAGGGTTTCCAACAAGCAAAACGCTCATCATTGTGGTAACTGTAACGAATTACTATCAAGAGCAGCATACTGGAAGCATCGTAAAGCGTATTATAATTCAAATACGAAACAGTGGCAAACTAAAGCATCCACAGAAACCATCAAACTTAGCCGAAGACACGTGCACCCGAAAGAAAATAACTTGATAATAAATCAAGACTCTGAAATCTGGTCTAGATCTAGTGGAGGTAATAGTAGTTTTTCCTCAGACGACGATGATGATCAAGATAATATAAATTAGAAATTAAAATAAATTAGAACAGCATCTTTTTATTAGTGTATATTTCTTTTTCTTTCTGATTTAGAAATTGTAAAGTTTTAGATATTTTTTTTCTTTTTTATCACATGCAACCACCAAAGTAATAATATATTTTATGAATTTAATTTCACAGTGCCTCTGAACAAGAAGGAAGTGATCAAGAAGATGATCCTGAAATTATAGATAAGAACGTTGAAGATATTTTGAAAGATATTGATGAGAATGATGTTCCTTTACCAAACCCAAAGTCAAAGCAGTCTGTTTGTGTGGCACTTACTGCACTGCTCCAATGTGTCTTGTATTTCACGCCGGGCACAAAGGACCCCAAAATCGGCATGTTAAATGTGCCATTTGTATCTTCAACAATATTTGATCGTTTGCAATACAATTTTCAGTGATGGCTAACTAGAAGTGGCGATTTATTTTGCCATGTTTAAAAGTTACCATTGGTGTGATTTCGACGTCATAGCGAATTGTTACACTTTTCGAGAACATCCTGATTACCCCAAGAGATTCTCAAAACTACATAGTTTGAAAGAGAATGCCATTCTCTAAAATTTGGTGCAATTTGTATCTCGGTCTGACATTTCGTTGTCGAGTTATAAGGGATTTTTGTTTCACGTTGACGTCATAAAAGTGACGTCACTAATAACCATTAAAAGCCATTAGAAGCCATTGGAAACGGCAAGTGATGATGCAACGAACATGTATTACTATTATGAAGTGTTTCTACGTAACTAAGTTAAAACTTTTGGTCATCGAGCTTTATTAGGGATATTTCAAATTATCGGTGACGTCATTATGACGCTAGATGATTTTGCTATATATTAATGTTTCTAATACTTCAAAAACTCAAAAATTTAAAAACATATATTTTGAGGACTTCGAAGCTCTTTCACTATGCAAAGTATAAGAACAACCGAACTTCAAACAACAAAGTTCAATGAAGAAGTAATTTTCATAAATTTTCTTTACTATTTCCAAGATGATTATTAGATTATTAAACAATTACTTCTTCTTCATTCAACGTTTTTGTTTGAAGTTCGGTTTGGAAATTCAACACCAAAACATGCATGCAGCCCATGTAATAGTCTCGAGTGGTCTTGTAACTATGCTGTGTATAATACTTTGTACATTACTTTCTTACCCACGGAACGCACCTAGTCCCTTTAATGACGCGTCGACTTGGAGGACTGTTTTCTTGGGATCAAAGTACGTCAGCGTGACTTCGTTGCTTATGGAGTCTTTAACTTTGTCTAGGGCTTCTTGGTACGTAGCATTCCAGCAGAACGATGTTTCTCTGTCACCAACTCTCGCAGTGGTGCCGTTAGTGTACTTAAGTTTGGTATAAATGGAGCCATGTAGTTGGCCATGCCTAAGAACGTTTGGACTTCTTGTTTGCTGGTTGGTGGTCCCATCTGTTTGAGAGCTGAAACTTTGCTAGGATCCGGTTGGATGCCGTTTTTACTGCAGATTATTCCGTAGAACTTGATTTTGTCTTGTTTGACAAAGCACTTTTCAGGATTAAGCTTGAGGCCGGTCTGCTTACAACGGTTGATCATGTCATGCATGTTGGCATCGTGCTCTTCTTCTGAGTTACCATAAACTACGATATCATCTGCGATACCTATTACACCGCTACAGCCTTCGAACGTCTGGTCAATTCTTGTTTGAAAAATGTCTTGTGACATTTTCAGTCCAAAGGGCATACGCTTGAAACGGTAGCGCCCGTAGGGTGAATTAAACGTCGTGAGATAACTGGATTCCTGATCCAAAACCACATTCCAGTATCCACATTTCGCGTCGACAATAGAGAATACTTCAGCGCCACTCAGCTTTGGTAGTAATTCTTCTAGTGTTGATGTTACGTGATGCTCTCTCTTGATTGCTGCGTTCAGATCTTTTGGGTCAAGACATAGACGCAACTTGCCGTTAGACTTCCTCCTGTACACTAAGCTGTTAACCCAGGCAGTGGGCTCACCTTCGTGGATCTTGGCTATGATGTTGTTCTTTACCATGTCATCTAATTCTCTCTTGATTTCGTCCTTTAAGCTGATTGGTACTTTCCTTGGAGGGTGAACCACGGGTGGTACTGACGGGTCTAGAGTGATATGGGTAATCACCCTGGAATTTCCCAATTCCGTTGAAACACTCTGGGTACTTCGCGATGAGGTCTTGTTTGTCTCTGATTGGCGCTATGTTGACTTGTTGTTTGCAGGAATCTGGCTGGGTATCGATCTGTGGTACTTGTTCCTTGACTTCTAGATTAAACTTGAGAAGGTTGAGTTCAGTTGCTGTGTGAAGTCCTATGATGGCTGGTCCCGACGTGTCTGTGACATAGAAAGTTGCTGTTGCTCTGCTGTCTTTGGAGTAGCATGGAATTCTTACAGTGCCAAAGTGCTTGATTTCTGAACCACCATATGCAACTAGGATGATTTTTGATTGGTTCAGTGTTCCTTGTTTTGGTTTGCCGTTGTTGTCAATGCTCTGAGGATACATCTTACGATAAAGTCGCAGTGGTAACACGTTTCCTTGCGCTCCGGTGTCCAATTTTGCCTATCTTTGTCCTTTCCAGGTAGACCAATGTTGACGGTTGCGTATACTTCATCTTTGCTGATAGAGTGGTTTCCATTATTTATGTTACCAATGCAGATAGACTCGAACGCCAGGGTGTCGAAATCTCCTTCAGCTGTTGGATCTGTACTCTGTAGACTATGGATTCCTTGTAGTGATTTCATCTTTTTTCTACAAATTTGAGCGAAATGATTCTTTTTCTTGCAGTAGTTGCAAGTTTGTCCCTTGGCTGGACATCTCTCAGATGTGCTATGTGGGCGGCCACAGTTGTCGCAGTCTGCTTGTTTCTGGATTGGGCGGTGTTGGGCTCCCTGTGTAGGTTTCGAGGTTTGGCGTTGGGCTCCCTGTGTATAACTCATGTTTGGGTTGTGAATTTCTTTTCAATCGAGAACTAGAAATAGCTTGGATTTTCTCCTCTTTTATACCGGGATTCATGACATTTAGCTGTGCTTGTGAGGTTTCATACGATCTAGCGATTGTGATTGCTTTATCTAGGGTGAGATCTGGCCCTTCATCAAATAATTTTTCTCTGATTTTCCTTGAATTGGTACCGAAGACAATTCGGTCTCTAATCATTTCTTCGTTATTCGGGAATTCACAGTCTTGTGCAAGGATTTGAAGCTCAGTTGTGAACTGTTCTACAGATTCATCGATTCCTTGGATTTTCTGATGAAATTTGTATCTAGCGAACACAGGGTTTGACTTCGGGTTGACATGTTGTTCAAATCTATTGTAATAGGTTTGTAGTTTTACCTTGTCTTCTTCTGTTATATCTCGCCATGTGTTGAAGATATCTCGTCCTTTCCGGCCGCTCCAGATGAGAAGATAGCTGCATTTTTCTGCTTCTGATCGACTCTTTAGTGGGCCTGTGAACATGAGCTCGGCGTGTTGCTTGAAATGTCGCCAGTTCTCACGAAGATTTTCGCCACTCCATTCCATTTTCGGTGTTTCCACTCCACTGAGAGCCATTTTGGTTTACTCCTGGTACCATGTAATAGTCTCGAGTGGTCTTGTAACTATGCTGTGTATTATACTTTGTACATTACTTTCTCACCCACGGAACACACACACGCATGCGCACTCATACTGTTATTATGCATCTCATTACAGCCCATACTAGTTTACTCAATTGCTAGAAGTTTCGATTTACAACTAGCAGATAAACCAAAATATCATATACATATTTGTGATGTTACCTTGAGTATGAATTTAAGCTATATCTTTTACGCCGGCTTTGCGTGATATTGTAAATCGTGTGCAAAAAAGCTTTCAGAAAAAAATCAGTCACCTTTTGCCATGTTGCGTAAAAATGAAAATTATATACGGTAGTTTAAGCAGCATTCAAAAAGTGTAAAGCATAATAACGATTACGTTGTATTGCAATACAAACACTGACTCGGATGATTGTTACAATGAAGAACAAAGTACACGTGTGATCTCAGTATAATCATTTCACTGCACTGACACACTTTTTTGTGCTGTGCTACACAACGAAGGGGTGAGTTCATCTGCATCATTCACAAGAAGTCTACTGGGTATCCCATCTGGACCGCATGCTTTGTTGGGGTCCAAGTTACGTAGTACTTTGGCTACTTCGGCCACTGTCAACTGGATACTTGAGATGCCTTCAGAGTTTCCACAGGCTGGTTTTGAAGGCACGGTAGGAGAATTCTTCTTAGTTTTGGTAAGTTTAAATATATTAAAAAAGTTCAATGCCAGTGTACTGCCCCAAAAAGTTTAAATGCATGTACATAAACTCATTGATCAGAATCATTTTGACTAAAAATATACTACGAACTTCCGACTGAAGCAAATCTGATTCTAATTATAAAAGTTGCAATATACTGTTTCTGTACTAATTACGAACTCCCAACATTTAGATAAAAATAGTTCTGAGGTTCTGATAGTATATACAGAGGAATAATCTTTAAACAAACTAATGCCTGTACTACTGACTGATAATCATATCAACAAACACTACAAAACAAAAACTAATTCAGTTCTTATGATACAGAAATGCATGTTTATACATCAAGATTTCAAATCTCTTAAAATTCTGTGTAGATTCTGGATGGATGATGCGATGGGGAGCTCATCACTGCTTTATTTAAAGATACTATTTGTTGTTTCTCCTTTGACAACAGCTCATAAATGGATATAAACATGTACCCGAGTGAGTAGACGTTACTTTTATGGGGATACTTTCCGAGATAATGTCTTTGCCTTGACAATGATAATGACTTCAGCGATTTCTGGTTATTCTTTCTTCAGGCTTTTTCAAAGGCAATAATTATGAGATTATAACAATCACATTATAACAATTTTCCCAAAAATTTTCGATTATTTCCAACATTATTCGATCGTGTAAAATTTTCATCTCATGAACTTTGCGCTGCACGCTGGGGCCTTGCACCCCCTGTAATCGATCATGTTGGCGTGCGCGGTGCATGCTGTTGTAATAAGTCAAGATAAGGAATAAGTCAGTAGCTGTGCTCTGGTTGTTGTTTATTCTCTAATGCTGTCTATCGTACAACTGATCCTAAGTAATTATCATAATCAATACATACGGGAGCCACGTGACATTACGTCATATATTACATCGCCCCTTTCAACAAAACATGAACAAGAGTTTGATTATTAAAAGTGTCTATAAGTCTGATATCTGTAAATCTTGTAAGTCATTAATGCTTGAATAAAATCAAGTGTACTTGGGATTTGGTTTGATAATCCTGCCAAAGCTGCTAACTCTGAGTGGCGGCTTTGGTTGCTCATGTGCCTGTGCACATTTAGTGCTTTCTGGTTTATCCGTAGAGGGCGTGTCAGCGTTGACATCCAAGTGATCCGGTTGTTCATGATGAAGGCTTACTTTGAGTTTTAGTAGGTGTTTTCGGTTTCTCCTGTAGGCGGTACCATCTTCCGTTGCGACAATATATGACCTGGGTGTGTTGTGGTGCTCTACTACTGGTACTATTGCTGGTTGCCATTCACTATCTGGAGTTTTCTTCATTCTTATTTCTTCTTTTTCCTTTAATGGTGGCAGTGTGTGTGGCGTTCTGTTGTAGTATTCGCACTGCTTCTGTTGTTGTGATTTACGTCTTAGGATGAAAGTGTCATGATTCATCAGAATTGGTTTTAGGTTTTGTGGAGTTGTGGGTATTGTAGACTTGAGGGATCGATTCATCAGTGCTTGAGCTGGGCTTACGCCATCTATTGGTGTGTTACGATAGTCCAGTAATGCCAGATAGACATCTTCACCAGACTCCGCTACTTTCTTGAGCATGGACTTTACCGTTTGCACAGTTCTCTCATGTAAGCCTCCTGACTGTGGATATCTGGGGCTGGTGGTAGTATGCTGGAACCCATAGGAGTGTGCAAACTCTGCGAACTCTTGCGATGCATAGTTAGGTCCGTTGTCGGATACAACTTTGTCTGGTATGCCGTGTCTGCTGAAGAATGACTTCATCTTACTGATAACAGTCTTAGACTTCATGTCTCTTAGTTCAGCAATTTCTGGATAGCGGCTATAGTAGTCGACAACTAGAAGATGTAATTGTTTAGTCTGACATTTGACATTTGACATTTTTATTTAGAAATTAAATATTATTTAGATAATTACACATTTACCTGCTAATAGCATAGCGCTAATCGAGGCAGGTTGAGAATGTAAGATAGTTGATTAAAATTTTATACACTAGTATTAAATGGATATTAAATAGATGGCAAGAATCAGGTTCATCAGATTATCGAGGTATGTAATTTTATATACTAGAATTAGGTTCACGCCAAAAGAATACACTAATTTATAAATATACTGAAATGCATATCTAGGAAAATAATCTAGAAATAGATAGTTTTATCGATCTTTGAATAGAGAATTTAGAATTACTGTGTAGCTTTCAGAATGTAAGTTATTAAGTAAACACAGTCTAATTTCAGCTTTAAATTGCTTTTTTGAGATATTTTTTAGGTGAGCTGGTATCTGTTTCCATAATCTTACACCCATTCTAGAAAAAGACTGATGTTGAGTTTGTAGTCGAGAAAATTTACAATAAAAATTATTGGATGGCGAAAATCTTGTATTGTGAGAATGGACCTCGTTAGTAGATACGAAAAGGCTGTTAATATTAGAAGGCGCAGTTTTGTTGGACACATCGTACATAAGAAGTGCCAGTGATTCAACATATAACAGAGTAACAGGTAAGACATTCGCATTAATGAAAAGTGGAACAGCACTTTCTAATGGCTTCTTAAAAAATATAAATCTTAGAGCACGTTTTTGTAAAAGTAATAATTTGTTTAATGCTGTCTTGTTGGCCTGACCCCAGGCATTTATTCCATATGTTAAATGAGGTTGAATAAGTGATTTGTATAAAGTTATTAAGACATTTGTCGGAACATAATGTCTTAATTTTGACAAAATTCCTATAGTTTTACTTATCTTGTTAGTGATAAAATCGATGTGAATTTTCCATGACAAGCGACTATCAATCAAAAGACCCAGATATTTAACATGATCCTTATCTTCTAAGAATTTACTATTAATTTTGATTTTTACATTGTAAGATAACTTAGTTCTAGGGTGTCGAAAAATCATAAAATTTGATTTACTCAGATTAAGTGTTAGCTTGTTAACTGTTAGCCAGTTGGTGATGTTAATAAGTTCCTTATTTACAACAGTTTCCAGTGTTTGTAAACTTTTGTTTGCATATAGTAAGTTTGTATCATCTGCAAATAAGTGAAATTTTAAAAGATTTGAAGCATGGACTATATCATTTACATATAAGAGGAAGAGGAGCGGTCCCAGAACTGATCCTTGGGGTACTCCACATGTCATTCTTTCTTTATTTGATATGTGATTTTTTACAGAAGTAGTTTGTGTTCGGTTAGATAAATAAGAGCGAAACCAGTCATGAATAATACCTCTAAATCCATATTTGTAAAGCTTACCTAACAAAATATTATGGTCCACAGTGTCGAAAGCTTTTGATAGATCTAAAAATATAGCACATGAAAACAATTTTTTGTCAATATTTGTTTGTATTGTGCTTATAATGTCAAGTATAGCATGTTGTGTAGAAGATTGTTGTCTAAAACCGTATTGAGAATTTGTCAACAACTCATTTTTATCTATAAAATACATAAGGCGTTTAAATATTAATTTTTCAAATATACGATTAAAAATGGAGAGAAGAGCTATAGGTCTATAATTATTTGGATCAGATTCATCAGCAGACTTATAAACGGGCACAATTTTTGATAGTTTTAATTTAGAAGGATAACAGCCAGTTTGAACAGACATGTTTAAGATATGTGCTAAATGTTCACTTATTAAATGTCGACATGCTTTTAACAGTGAAACTGGACACGAATATAAACCATATGACTTGTTAATAGGGAGTGCGAGTATTTCAAGTTCTATTTCAGATTTTGTGGCCGGTATAAAGAAAAATGATTCTTTCTGATTTATATCTTGAAGATATCGAGAATAGTGATCATTAGACAGAGGAATATTATTCGCTAGATTGTGCCCAATTGAAGTAAAGTGCTTATTTAAAATATTACATAACTTAGATGAATCGTGTTCTGTAGTTCCAGAAGATGGATCTTTGAGACTTTGAATATCTTTGTTTTTTCCAGTTTGTTTACTTTTAATTATAAGTGAATTAATGCCAAGCCAAGTTTTTTTCATGTTATTTAGGTTTGTTTCGAAATAGGTAGCAAAATATTGCTTTTTTGAAATTCTAATTAACTTTGATATTTCATTTCTGTAACGTTTGTAATTTACATTGTCACCGTCAAAGTACAACTTATTTTTTATTCTTATGGATCTACGTATTCCTTGGGTTATCCATGGTTTTTGCCTTTGCTTTGCTTTACGCTTAGATAAAACTTGCACTGGTGCGTGTTTATTTACAGAGTTATTTAGTTTTTTGTAAAAAAGAGAGAAAGTATTGTCGATATTATTGTTGTCGTTATAGATAATTTGTGGATGAATTATAAAATCTTGTTTCGAAAGATCATTTGTGAAACTATCTATCACAGATTTTGTAATAAAACGTGATTTTTGTGTTTGTATACATTTTATAAGTTCTTTACAATCCATGGATATACAAAACTGAGAGTAATGGTCACTTATATCAGAAACTATGTTACCGCTACAAAGCAGTTTTTCTGGTGAGTTTGTGAAAATGTTATCAATAAGCGTTGCTGTATTATTATACACTCGTGTTGGTTTATCAATGGATGGTAATAGGAAACAACTTTGTAAAGTGCACAAAAATTCATTACTGTACTTACAACATTTATCTGATTTCAGGAGATCGATGTTGAAGTCACCAAGTAAATAAAAAGTTCTTTGTTTAGAATTATATCGCTCAATTGCCTCTTCAATATAAGCTAGAAAGCTATCCGGTTTACTGTGCTGTCTATATACAGCGCCACAGACAATATTTTTCTTTTTTGAAAATTTTATTTCGATCCAAAGAGCTTGAAAATCGGCATTAGACACTTTTTCCAAAACAGAATAATTTAAATCAGAATTAACATACATGCCAACACCTCCAACAGCTAAAGGGGTCGGAACGTATTCAAATTGGTATCCAGGGATATTCAAATTGCTTTGCAAAGGCAATTGAGCATTTGTTATCCTTGTCTCAGAAATTCCAATTATGTCAAATTTGTATTGTAGTTCATCTAATAATTGAGATTCAAATTTCTCTAAATTCAATTTTAAGCTTCTAATATTGATGTGGAAAACAGAAAAATTTGTACTAGAGCAAATTGAATTGGAATTTATAAACTTATGAAAACTATGAGGAGAATAATAATTTGAACGAATATCATTCAACTGCGAGTCAGGATTTATGTCCCTTATTGGTGATAAATTAGTCATAAATAAATCTAAATCATGTATACTATGAAGTTTTTCTAGATATTTCTTTGATGGAAGAAACTGATAGTCAATCAAGTTATTAAATTGGCCATGAGTAGTTATAATGTTTGTCCCATGGTACGGTAATTGTTTAAGTAGATCTTTGAATGTTTATATAGAAAAAAAAATCACACAGTTACTTATCATTAAGCATCATCTGCTTTAGTAGAGGATCTTGTTCTTGGTTTGTCGTTATCAGGGGGTGGCCATAGTCTACGATATGGGGGATTCTTTGCACCATTTGTAGGAAACTCGTACTGACCAGGCATCTCAGATCCTGCAGTTTGTGAGGGCATATCATCGTCGTCAGGCATCTCAGATCCTGCAGTTTGTGAGGGCATACCATCGTCGTCAGGATAACGATCAATCCTTTCTGCTAAGCTCTCAAGAACACCAAGCCCTGTCACACGAATGATACTAGAACCTTCGGTTTTTTTAAGAAGTACGGAAGAGTTTTTTGTCCAACAATACTTATATTCGTACTTCTTCTGGAATTCTTTAGCTTTGTTGAAGAGCAATTGTGTTTTGGGAGTAAGATGATCGAAAAATTTGATGTTGTCACTTGGTTTTGAAATTCCCACTTGGTCAAAATCGATGTTTGGAATTTTTCGTCGGTGCTGCATAACGGATTCCTTTGCAAGACGTCGAGTGAATTTACAAATGATGACTGGCGGGTATTTTGAATTTGCCCGATTGGGCAATCGATGCGCGATATCTATGTCGTTCTCTGTTACCTTCGCCCCTACTTGTTCAAACAGCTTTAGACAGATATCCACGGTTTCTTGAGCTGACTCAGATCTTTTTGATTGAGGAACACCGAGAATCTTGAGGTTATACTGATAGCTGTATTGATACATGGACTCGATAGCTTCTTCAATCTTTAGGATGCTTTCCTCCAAACATTTTACTTTCGAAGAGATTCTTTTAAAGTCATTCTCTATCGAAGTTTTGAATGCTTTGAAGTCATCGTATTCCTTGGATAGGTACTGTACACTTTCGTCCAGATCTTGAGCTAAGGATTTGTCTTGTTCTTGGTCTTTATCATGCACCGCCATTATTCCTGAAGCGTTGACTTTCTTTCGTAGTTCATCTAATTCTTGTGAAATGCCTTTAACCTGACTTTTTAGTTTATCGTTTTCTTTCTTTAACTTTGTACTGCTATTATTTACCATAATTGTAGAAAATAAAGATGATTTTTATGTCAAAAAAAATGAAATAAGTGAAGAGCAAATCTAGCACATCCGTACAGCTCGCATGGAGTCTTCTCTATTCTTTGGTGTGACCTGTGAAGCTTGTGTAGTGTGTCCCTTCCCAATGTAGGTGGTATCAATATGGCATGTCCAGAATATACGAGTCCGTCATCTTCTGTCAATTTCTCTCTGTGTTGATAGTACTCTTTAATCTCTGTTGGTATGAGTCGTTTGTCTGGAGGCCAGTCTTGTCTGATCTGTCTAATTAACAGCTGCATCGTGTCGTCTTTGCACATGTGTTCTTTGATTTCGTTCACTTTGCGACCCGTCACGTAAGCTTCAGTAGACATGAGATGTATACACTTTTCTTCTGCGATTTCCTTTTCAAAATTTTCGGTGACAATGTCTGGTGGAAATGCTCTGGATAGAGCGTCTGCAATGTACATTTCAGTTCCCATTTTGTAGACTAGCTCGATGTCGTATCCTTGTAATTGCAGTAGCATTCTTTGTAAGCGTGATGGGGCTTGTGATAGAGGTTTAAGAAAAATTGCCTCGAGTGGTTTATGATCCGTTTCTATGACAACATGTTTGCCGTAGATGTACTGGTGAAACCTCTTGCAACCAAACACAATCGCAAGTAGCTCTTTCTCTATTTGTGCGAAATGTTGTTGAGTGGTATTCATTGCCTTGGATGCGTAGGCAACAGGACCTTTGTCTTGGTATAAAACAGCTCCAAGTCCCTTCTGTGATGCGTCAACTTGAAGTGTTACTGGTTTTGTTACATCATAGTATTGGAGTGTTTCGCTGTTTGACAACAGTTTCTTGAGACTAGCGAACGTTTTCTCGTGTCTTTCCGTCCAATGGAATTCGATTTCTTTCTTTGTGAGCTCTCGAAGCGGCGCAGTTACATCGGAAACATGTGGCGTGAATTTTGCTATAAAATTCACCATCCCCAGTAAGCATAGGATGTCTTGTTTGTTTTGAGGTCTAGGATAGTTAAGGATTGCTTTGATCTTGCTGTCATCAGGTTTGAGACCCTCTGCTGTGACTTTCTCTCCAATATTAACTCAGTTTCTCGAATCTTGAGTTTGTCTTTGTTTAGTGTCATATTGATCTCTTTGATCCTGTCAAGGGTCAACTTTAAATTGCGATCATGTTCCTCTATTGTTGTTTCCCACACCAAAATGTTGTCGATGTCGGTTTCGCAGCCGGGGATATCGGCAAATAATTTGCTGACAGTTCTATGGAAGACTTCTTGAGCGAAGACAAATCCAAATGGTAGTACGTTAAAACGATATCTTCCAAACGGGGTGTTGAAAGTTGTCAGTAAGGAACTCTCTTCATCTAAGGGTATTTGCCAGAACCCTGATTTGGCATCCAGATGGCTGAAATATTTAGCGCCTGCAAGACGTGCAGTGATTTCCTCTTGGGTGGGAAGTTGATAGTGTTCACGCTTAACTGCTTTATTGAGGTTGTGGGGGTCAATGCAAACACGTAGTTTCCCGGACTGTTTCTCGTTGATAACAATGGAATTAACCCATGGGGTTGGTTCGTTTACCTTTGATATTACTCCTGATTGTTTCATGTCGTCGAGTTCGCTTTTTAGCTTTTCTCGTAGTGCTTGTGGAATCTTGCGTGGCGGGTGGACTACAGGTTCGGCGTCTTTGTCAATCTTGATATGATAAGGTTCCGCGATGCGCCCTAATCCTTCAAAACATTCGGCATATTGAGAAAAAATTTCCTCTTTGGTCTTTCCACGAAGGTCATCATCTTCAGAGGTGTTTGATTGTACTTGATCCATGTGAAATGTAACGAGTTGTAGATCTTTGCTATCCTCGCAACCGAGGAGGGATTTTCCTTCTGGAACCACTTGGAATTTGACGATTTTGCTCGCGTTGTTTGATTGTACCATTAAAGAACATTGTCCAATAACAGGAATTGCGTGACCGCCATAAGCGGTGAGTCTCGCGTGTGATGGGTGTAGTTTAGATTGGCGTCTCTTGCGTGGAACGGCTTTGTTGAAATCTTCGTTTATTAACACACTTGTTTCTGCACCAGTATCGAGTTTAATTCGTAGTTTATTGTTTCCTATGCTTATCGTGGAGTAATGTTCACTGTTCTTGTTGTGTCCGTCAACTGAATGTATTGTAAGGTGATCTATTCCATGATCGCACTCGTTGTCACTTTCATATGTTTGATCGTAGCTGACGTTGTACACTCGTGGTTGGTTGTTGTCTTTGAGTTGAACGGCAATACTTGGCAAAGTGTCCCAGTTTGGAGCAGTTGTCGCACTGTTTCCCATATGCTGGACAAGAGCGGGGTCGGTGATAGGACCCACAATTGCCACAAGGTTTTCGTTGGTCACTCACTTGTTTTCGTGTTGTGTCCGTTGGCTTAGTGTTGTTACGTGGGTCTCTACGTCGCAGCGCGTCGATGTTAGCATTATGTGCTTCAGACATGGTCTTCATTTGTTGCTTTGAGTGTTCGGCTGCTCTGCAAATGTTTAGTGTCTTCTCAAGTGTCAGGTCTGCCTCTCGAAGTAATCTTTCACGTAGAGTTTGGTTGTTGATGCCACATATTATTCTGTCTCTTATCAAGCCATCTTTGAGATCTTGAAACTCACTGGTTGATGCTAATGTTCGTAGTGCTGTAGCGTATTGGTCAATGGTTTCCCCCTTTTCTTGAGTCCTTGTGTTTAATTTATGTCGCTCAAAAGTTATGTTCTTTCGTGGATTGCAGTATTGTTGAAACGCTGTTCGTAGCTGCTGTATTGTTCGCGTCCATGTTGTCTCTCCCTTCTCGTTCGTTACAGTCTCCGGTGGGAGATCAAGCGTGTGATAGACCTCTCGAGCCTTCTCTCCAATGCAGAGAAGATAGTATGAACATTTCAGACTTGTCTTTGAGTTCAGTCTTCTCGAATAGACTCCAGTGTTCGTCGAACTTTCGATAGTTTTCTCTGACGTTTCCCTCAAAAGATAGTTCTCTGGGTGCTGCCCATTGTAGATTTGATGCCATGGAGAAACACCACGTTCTGACACCATGTAATAAGTCAAGATAAGGAATAAGTATAGAAGTCAGTAGCTGTGCTCTGGTTGTTGTTTATTCTCTAATGCTCTCTATCGTACAACTGATCCTAAGTAATTATCATAATCAATACATGCGGGAGCCACGTGACATTACGTCATATATTACAGCTGTGTTTACCGAATTCTAGATCCAAGATGGCGGCCACTCCAAAGAGCGATCTCAAGCAAAGGGTGCAATCATCATTACTTTACTGGAAAGTTTCTATAAAAACCCAAAGCAAAAGTGATGAAAACTCATCATCGTTATAATGAAAAGCCTTTAATAAAAAAGTAAACCCTGTCTTTAAGTTAAAAAGCTTTCTATCAAGCAAGCTCCATCAGTGTTGAAGTGTTAACCCAGGGTTTAAAACCACAGTAACTAAAATGCTTTGTTAAGACTTAACCCAGGATTAAATTTAATCCACCTTCCAGAAACTGGGGCCTGGTTGGGCCTAATTTAGGGGTTCAGTATAATAAACAGCACTTGCATTTTGTGTCTATAAGACATGACCAGTTATAATGAAAGGTCTTTAATGAAAAAGTGTACCCTGTCTTTAAGTTAAAAAGCTATCAAGCAAGCTTCATCGGTGTTGAGTTTTTCATCACTTTTGCTTTCAGTTTTTATAGAAACCTCACAGCCTGTAGTATGTTTCTAGCTCCCTGTGGAGTTTGCCATTAGCAACAGATTGTTTTATTAACTCCATGAGCTGACTGCTACAAACATTACATTTTTCACCTTCTTTATTAACTTTGGAAATGCCACAGTAGCAAAATCCACTTTCTTTGTTTGCGTCACATTCGGGTATATAAGAGTCCTTTGGTTTCTTCTTATCTCCTTTATATGCAATACTTTGAGGATTATTTTCTCTTAGCCAAATTAAGCTGACATACTCATGCCTGAAAACTATTTGCCATTGTTGCCTTTGTCTTCCATGGCAAGTGTTTAAGATATACTGCTTAAGTTTTACATGCTTGGCCTCTCGGCCCTGCATAGAGTTGAGTCCCAATCCAAAACCAAAGATTGAGTGAAGCTTGTTAGTATGGTATGGTATCGCATGGGTTACAGTCCATGTAGTTGGGGTGGTGTTGTCCACCATAATAACATTACAAATATAATAGTCTTTACATACTGACGCAAGTCTCTGTATCTGTTCCCTTGTAATATCTACCCTTGTAAACAGTGAGGTTGCATCCCTGAGTAAAGTTGCTGCATAATGTAAGCTGTGTAACTTAGCACGTGAACTGTTGGTAAGATTGCTGGAGTTCAATAAGATCACAGTATCCATGCAAATCTCTTTGATTCCAATCCAGTGAATCGGTAAGAGAATTCTGCCCCTGACCCCCTCTTCTCATTAAACCAGCGGCAGTAGCTCTTGTAAAGACGACCACACTTTACTGTATCTTTGATGCACTCCAGCATTTTAACTATAGGGAATGATCTAGGTATTGCAGCAAATGAGCGGCATGACTTTAAAAAAGGCTGGTTGCTCAAATGAAGAGCAAGTGAAAGGAGGAGTATGAACCAATTTTGTCATGCGTTGTTTGTGTTTTGTAAGGGTTCTGCCATTATGTTATTCACATACTTCCCCAAAGGAGGGGTAAATTCTTGCCTGGATTTGATATTCGCAATGAACTGTGTGACTTTATTACGTTGTTTTCCATTAGGATCTGAAAGGGTTTTCTTATAATTTTCAACTTTCTTTGCTACATCTATTCTCTTAGAGTAATCCCATGGCTGCCAAAATGATTCTTGTCCCCCAATGCTTCCATTCAAAACCTTCTTATCTTTCAATGTCACATTAGCATAAGGAGAGAAATACATGGCAGCATTACTTAACTCTCCTGACATTGTGGAGGCCCACTTCGTGTCTGATGGAATAAGATCAAAGCGGAAAACAACTTCTTTACCATTCAGTGTGGTGAGTGTTTTCTCCTCCATGTCTTCCAATTCCTGCTTTAGGTGATTAGTGTACTTCTTCAATAATTCACAACTTTCCTCACAATTAGCTCCAAGGATGATATGATTGTCATTACAGCTTTGAACACGATGCTTTAAATTGAGAAAGCTGACAAGGTAAGCTGAAATAAAAAAAATATTAATACTTTATAAACTTTAGAATCTTGGGGGGGGGGGGGAGATTTAGGCCCAGTGCAGATTTGCGTTTTTCTGTCATAGATATGGTTAGGGTTTCAGAGCCTCAGCAGAACACCCCTATTGCTGGCTTTCAATTGACATCATGGCGGCCATCTTGGTTGAACTTCAACAAAACATTGCTCATTAGTGTCTCTTGTTCGTTCAACCAACATGGCTGCCACTCTTTTATATTTTGACTTTCAAGGGAATGATTGAAAACCAGCAATACCTATCTCTTGGACAAGTACCCCCCCTCCTAATAAGAAATTAATCAATTCATAATAAGAATGCATAATAAGAAATTAATCAATTCATAAACCAAATAGACACAAACAGAAGATAAAGTTTGAAACAGTGCTTAAATATATACTTTTGGATATTCTGAGTAAACATTTACCTGTAGCAGTGTTGTCCTTGCCAAATGGTGCACCATCTGCCCCGACAGCTACCCGAAATACACCAACTTCGTTATTAAACCAGTGGAGGCATGGAGTCTTGTTGTGAATGTCAAGATAAAAGTCTGCTAACTTAAGCAGAAATGGCTTCAGTGGCCTATAGGACCCTGCTACAGATGAGAGGGACCATTGTTGAGCAAGGCATTCTAAGTCTTTCACTTCTCCAATATCAATCCCATTGATTACAGACATCAGATGTTTGTATGGTAATACCTTGGGGATCTTACACTTTGCCATGAATTTGCTACTACTAGCTGCACTTGACTCATCCTCTGTGTTGTCACCACAGTTCCTTTTGGCAGTGTATTCTCTTTTGCTCAAAAGGCCTCCCTCATATAAAGTGCGTATGCTCCGAATTTTATTTGATATGCTCTTCTCATATTCTTTAATCTTGTCATGCACAATTGCAGGCAATACTTTTGAATTACAGATATCAGAGTTTTTGATATAGTTGGTCAGTTCTTTTTCATTGGCTGTACCAATAAGAGTTGTCCATAGGCCATCAACAACAGGCTTTTGGTCACCACGCTGGGTATTGCCACAGCAATGAATTGGCCTCAAGGCAGCTAGAGTTTTCTTCTTTCTTCTGAGTGACTGTGCTGAGGACAATTGTAGCTTATCAGAAGACAATCTTGACAACTTACTGGCCTTTGCTGGTCGGACAATTTTTTGGGGGGGTTCGTGCTCAGAAGCACTCAACTCAGCAATCTGAAATATCAATCAATCAATCAATCAATCAATCAATCAATCGATCCATTTTTTTAGAATTCCTAAATGTCATGTAGTGTGTTTTTTGATATCCATAAACAGCTTTTTTGTTTTAAACCATAAAGATAATTTATCTAATTCTTCATTTATTATCGTGTTGTAATTTTTTAGATCCGTATAATTATATACTACATAATAGAGTAAAATGAAATATCTGTGATGAATTGCAAACATCATTTATGTAAATCAAAAACAGTACATGTAGTGGCCCCAGTATTGATACATTTAGAATAACATACTTTCTAGATTTCTTTAGTGCTTTCCCAATGGCCCAGGCACCAACAAATCTTACTTTTCCCAAACCTGCTTCGTCCATCTCCTTGACATTGATGACTTCATTTTCAACATTTGAATTGTTTGCTGCCCTTACTGACTCTGCAATCAAGTGTATCAAATTTTGACTAATTCCAGATACAATGTCAAAACCAATATGCTCATTGGTTCTGCATATATCCATATATTGTTGGTGAAAGTCTTTCATTTCCTTAACTGAAAACTTGACATCTTTCATGTTGTCACCCAAGTGTTTTTTAAGCAGGTTAAACACTTTAGACCAAACAATTTGGACAAGGTTTGAAAACAGAGGTAGTTTTGTAGTTATTGCTGTATCAACAGCATCATTTTTATTCTTTCCAAAACCATGCTCATCTCCTGGTATGGAGGGCTCCTTAAATGATTTCAGAAACTGTTCATAATCAAAGTCCTGGGGGGGGGGGGGGTTACTGAAAGCATGATCATTTTCTTGGATAACTCCAAGAGCTTCTTCTATACTCAAGTGAACTGCTTCTTCTTCAGGATTATTCACATTGTCTGTATCTGGCTGCTCAAACATGCTTAGTACAATATCATTCATGATATCATCTGGGATTTCCTCTTCAATCTCCATAACATGATATATCAAGTCCTTGATTTCTGTATTGATATCTTTAAAGCATGGACAGTCAATAAATCTGTGCTTAGGGAGCCCTTGTAAGTCCTCAATTTCTCTTTCTCTATTCTGTACATGAGTTGGGTGAAATCCCATCACCTGAACATCTTTCATTGATTTTACTCTGGATAAAGCTGTGTAGAGTAATCCTGGAGTAAACTCAAATGATGAGTGGACAACAGCTTTGTTTAAGGTAAGACCTTGAGATTTATGTACAGTGGAAGCCCAGTGAAGTTTTAAAGGTAGCTGGTATCTTGATCCTGATGATTGATCTTGATTGAGTATGTTGTTGAAGTAAAGATGTACCACTTTATCTTGTGCTTGGAGGTTCAAGTCCCTCCTTAATCCAAGCATGGAATTAGCCAGCTCTAGATCAGAGTTACCTTTCCTGATCTTACTTAAGATCTCTCTGAATCTTTCCTCGGTTTCATTTTGTCTATGAAGAACTGACAGTGTGATGGTGTGAGGAATCAATTTTGCGTATAGAGGCGATTTAAACATGGGCAATCCATTGTCAAACTTGTCACCAACTGGTTTGAGTTGAAGCCAGTCTCCAACAACTATGGTCTGGATGCCCCCAAAAGGCAACCCACTCTCGCGAATTCTCGAGGCAATGGCATTATACAATTCTAAAATTCGAGCACTACTCATGGAACATTCGTCCCAAATAATGCACTTTGAATCAATCAGGCGCTTTCTGATCTCTTCATTTCTGCAGCTTTTATCGACGACAACGTCAAACGGTGCTTGTGCAGTACCAATGCCAAGAAATGAATGAGCTGTTGAAGGAGGATGGCTGAAAACTTCACATGCAATGTCAGTGGAACAGAGCACTTGAACTTCATATCCTTTTCTTCTACATATCTCGGAAATATCATGTGATTTTCCAGTCCCGGTGGGTCCAAAAATGGAAAAATTGTGGCCTTCAAATGCACTTCTGATGCATTCATCCTGTTCATGCGTAAGATACATGGACGGATTCAAAAGATTTTTACAAATAACCAGCATAAAAGACATAATTTTACATATAATTCCATGAAAAATGTGAGTTTGTATCGACGTGTGAAATCTCGATGTTCAAAATTAACTTAAGTGAAAACCCCTGCGAATGGTGATTGGTGCATATTCACTTCCGTTTAGAGTCAAAACATACCGATGGGGGTCTCCGAGTGTATGAAAGATTGGGGCTTGGGGGGTGGAGTTAGGAGGGGAAGTGACAGTTGAAACGCATTATTGGCATTCCTTTGAGTAGGCAGCTTTCTCGGATCATCGGGAGAAAGCCGGTTTTGCTTCTTCAAAATGTATTTTCTGTGGCGTCCGTGGAAGAATCGTCTTCAAAATCGCTGTGGACATAGTTTGATTATCCTTCCATGACATATCGAGAGCTCGTGAGTGAGCGAGCGATGTGGATAAAGGGGAGATTTTCGGCCGAATACAGATCAAGGTGAGCTGCCTGCCTTGTGTCCCTCTTCTGTATCTAGGGGAGCAGTCAACACAACCCCGAAAATAACTCTCTCAAACTCGCTAAATAGGAGCTCTATCCCAAAAGAAACTACACAAAACACGTAAGTAACTATCAATCTTTATTTCTGTGGAATATTTAAACGTGAAATCAATTAAATCAAGGAGTGAAATCCGAACTTACATAGAAATCTTATAATTTTGAACGTAACGGCTAACACAGGAAGCCCACATTACCAATTTCACGAACTTAGAGGATGGGCCGCCTGTGGTCTGAGCACTTTGTTGGTTGAGTGCCCTATCGGGTAGGGCTTCTACGATCGCGTGCCTAATAGAAAGGCGTTCATGGATAATTCTCCCAATGATTAGGTGAAGTGTTGTTAACAGTGTCAACAATCACCTAACTGTTAGGGGAATCCACGCTTTAGAACCTAATGATTAGTACTTGACAATGTAAACAACTAATCATTAGGAACTTGACCCCAAAGGTCGGATTTAGAAGTACTAGTCGGAATTAAATGGACCAGTGTTTTATATGGACTTTGCAAAGAAACAAAGAACTCAAAAGGTTTAAAAGATTGTGTGTTTGTCGAGTCAAGACTTTTGACTGGTTTTGTTTTTTTACACTACGTAACTACCAACCCTTTTCACTTAAATCAAAGCACATGTACATGTACCTTTTAGCTCAAACACGAAGTTACCTCACCACCTCCCTTTTATACTTTGAAACAGACGATTACTTCCACAGGTATCCGAATATTTTTGAAAATGGAGATTTTTCTCTCCATTTTCCTTTCCTGTCAACACGTAAACTGCATTTTTTTGGCCACCAAAACCAGAGGTTTTCAAAAATGCTCTTCAAAGTGGAGGTTTTTGAAAACATTGTATTCGTGTGGACAGGTGAAAATGGAGGACTTTAAAAATGAGGATGCAATCCGTAGGTACTTTCATCAATGAACGTGCATGCATGAGCATGCTCTGTATAGCAAGTCAGCATATTTGATACAATTCAAAAATGCTATGTGTGGGCACACTTTTTTTATTTCCATTTTCAAAAATATCCAAACACGTTTGGACGGGGCCTAAGTCAAGAATTGCCTAAAGTGAGCTTTGTTGTATAGCCTCACCATACAACCTGGAAGAAATATATTATTTTACCTTTGTTATTACATCGCGTACATTGACTGCAGCTGCACTCTCATCTTGGCTGTTACATGTTGTATCGTTAAACTCTCTTGTGACAGTATACATTTAAGTAGCCAGGTCTGCACTTCCTGGTGCATCTTTGGGTATCTTGTACCAAAGCGAGTTTTTTGCAGCTTTTTGGATTGCCCCAAAAACAACTTGAGAGTTGCACAGTTGCTGCATGGACAGGGAACACTTCCTATTAAGAAATCGCAAATGTGTAACATTAAGGTGATTCCATTGTTTTGCACTGAGCACTTATCTGTGCAGGTTTTAAAAAAAACACAGTATTTCAAATTACATGTAAAAATGTTAAAAAGAAAGTCGGAAATTTTTCTGTGACTTTTTTAGCGATAAATAGCAATATTTTCAAATCTCGTCCCAGCCCTCTCTCGAAGATGCATTGTTTTTGACCAATTTTTGAAGACACTTTACAAAGTATCTCATAAACGAGAAGGGTGACCCCCATTTTTTATTTCACATATGAACTAAGAATACAATAGAGCATCCATACACGAAATACAAACCTGTATGGAAAAAATGACATTTCTAGAACATGTTTTCTTGGTTTTCACGTGACGTCATCAGAAAACTTGCATATTACGTATGATCCCTAAAAGCTGGATCTGTAGTATGCTCTGTATATCCTTAAAGCAGGTGTTTCTGAACATTTGAACTATTTCCATTCTTTGGTTTTCGAGTTATCAGACAAAATACTGTCATGCAATATTGTCACACGTTTTAAAAACATTTAATTAAACAGACAAAAACAATCTGCTGCAAACTATACAAACATTGGCTTGGTCTTTGAACAAAAAGCTTGTTTAATATTTGATATCTGTCTCAAAAATGGACGATTTAGCTGCTATCTGATACAGTTTTGACAATTCCCAATTTTCTGCCATGTAAGAGGGGCACAATCATGGCGGCCCATACATTTCTTACCAGAGAACGATATTATATAAAATCGTTTATATCTTTGCAATAAAAACTCTTTTTGGCTCAAAAATTTTCAAAGATATGTAATTATTTTTACTTGCTCTTTATGTACATGTAAATCAACGTTGATTTTATTCAGGACTCCGAAATCTGCTGATATTTTGGTTGACCCCAGAGTGACACAAATGTCAAACTCCCATACATTTCTTACTACAGATTTAGCACTTGAAATGATTATATCTTTGCAACAAAAACTCATTTCAACTCCAAACTCTGCTGAGATATATAGTTTTACTTCCTCTTTCGAATGAAACCACTTTGATTGCACTCAGGAGTCTAAAAAAAATTCGATCACGTGAGTGAAAACCAAGAATATTTATTGTTGAAAATAGATGAAAGGTCCGATTTCAGTATAACTTTCTGGGTGCACAGAGTTCCATATTTCTAAAATAAAGTTACATAATTTGGTACAATATCACTTTAACATGATTAGTTTCTTAGCTTGCAACTGTATTTACAGTAAGACTTAATGTCTACATTTTGAAAACATGCACTTAATATTTGCAAGAAAAGGCCTTATTTTTACTCCATTTTCGTTTATGGCCATAGCAGTCATCAAGGCCGTAATTTGTAAAGAATGGTGACCCCCTCTTTTTATTGCATTTTCAAGATGTCTTTAGTGCAAGAAAGGACTGTACAAAGTTTGGAGAAGATGACATTTCTCCTTCTATTTCAAGGGAATCACCTTAAACAAGGTTAAAAAATGTTGTGCTGATTAATAACATCAATTGAAAATATTTATGAAGATTGCTTGCTCCAATAATGTACATGCACATGCATTATTAGTCATTTGCGAAATTGGAGAGTAATGATTGTTCACTACAGTACTAATTTAACTTAAAGTTTCATTTGAGATACTTACTAACTTTTGTCAACCCCATTATCATCCAATTTAATCAAAAATATGTAGCCATTCATATTTTGGCCATTAAACTTTTCGATAACTTCAACATAAAAATTTGTTGTCACAATCACACGGTTTGTTTTTCCATCTTTATAAACAAGGCAACCATTCAGCTCATATAAACCGACTTGAGAAGGCCCATTATTTAAAGTAGCCTTAAAAATAAAAATGCATGTCAGGTTTGGAATAGTGATGATGATAAGACAATATTATGCATTAAATTGATACAGAAGTGCAATTCAAATAGAAGTGTATAGAAGTAAAATTGAAATGATTGAGAGTAAGAAATAGGGATGGAAGATAAAAAAAAGGAATTGAACCCATTCTGGCTTAATTACTAAAACATTGACTTCATTATAGACCTTATTTGTGCTGAAAGGACTTCATAACTAGGAAATGAATAATAATCTAATGGATATTGAATCAGCTAAAATTTGATTTTGTCATGTCAAAAATAGAAAAAAAAATAAATTTTTGACAATATTGTGCTGATTTTCCACGTGGAATTTCCACGCTAGGGTGATATGGAGGACGATAGTCAGTTAGAATTTAGACAATTTAGTGAAGAAATTGAACATAAGTCTACACAGAATTGATTTGATTAACAGCTAAAAATCGACAATCACCATGTGCAACATCAATGAAACGGTCATTATTTACAGGGAGGGGTGGGGTGGGGGGGCTGGTGGAAATGAGAAATGTGCTGCACAATTTTTGATGGCCCCACCCCCTTTCCACATACATTCTCTTATAACAATAATGCAGTACGTGCATGAAAAATGATGACCCCCCCCATATTTCCACCAACCCCCCCTTCCCTGTAAATAATGACTGGTCCCAAAGTTTGTGGTCGCGTAGCAATGCATACGGTGGTACGCTAAATATTTATGAAGAGCTTTGCTGCTGTCTCCTCCAAGTTTGAATGCCTTAATATCAGAAACTTAAATTCTTTAGGTTTTGGATATTTGGTGGTAATTGCTCAATTAATTCTCACAATATTATTACAACATAACTTAAGACTTAAGCTTACATACTTTAGTTAAAGCATACATTGCAGAACTCATATCTGATACATGTATATAGTAATGTGTATAACAGAATGACACAATTAGCTTAAATACCATGAGATTGCAGGAAACACATTCTGACCTGACAAAAAAATAGACCTCTATGAGGCCATGTGATTTCTTGTCGGTCCTTTAAGCTTATGCCAAAGATAGGTTTTACACTCGTTCATGAGTGAGATGAAGTCAATATCTTCCAGCAAAGAGAAATATTATCTAAAAAGGTATTATCCAGACTTCAGTGAAGGATTTAGCATCTTTTCCAATTCTTCTCATACCAGCTTCAATCCAGCAAGCACTGTGTAAAAAGTTTGTGTTTGTGATCAATAATGGCGCCAAATTCAGTCGCTGGTCAACGAGGTGTACGTAACTTCTACGACAGCATAGAACAGAAAGAACCAACAAAGAATAAAAGAAAAGCATTTATCATCGACTCTAGTGGCTTACTCCACTGCAAATTAAGTTTTAGACCGATAAACTCGTACATGTAAGCAGTATAAAAAGACAATTTCCATGTGTATCCTGGCGTGACGTAGTTTATGTAATGGTCACGTGAACATTGTCATAATTAAACATTTGTGTATTTTCACTTCTGTTAACATTACCGATGCTTGTAAACCGGCTTATTAATATATCATTATTTGTCTATAAAGCTATTTCTTTGTATCACAAGTATTTTTGCCGTAGATTTAAGCCTGGTTTTCACTGGTTTTCACTACGACTAACTAAATGCATGTCCTGAATGGAAGTTTGGATGTGGCGTTATTTTTTTATAAAAATAACATCTTATCAAAAATATATATTTGTTCCTTCTCATATATTTCATTGCATGTTTATTTCATTTATTGTTGTTATCGACGGTTATTTCTTTGCATTGGTTTAAACCATACATTGATTTTTAAGACCTGCAACTTGTAACATGACTCACATAGAAGCCAGACAAAACTCTTTACATGCGATGCCAGATAGCTACTTGCAGTACCGTATGACGTTCACATTGTTTATACACTCAAAAATTTCAGAAAGTTTCTCAGATGCCCTATCTCAGATCGTAAACAATTTTTGAAGCAGGTATAAAACTGCTTTTGTCATCAACGAATTTTTACAGTAGTAAAAAATCTTACATCTCATCTGTCGGAAAAATAACAAAAAATCCGGAAATGACTTAGGAAGTGACGAGGTATTTTGATGGTGTGTCAGACTTTTCACTGCATAAATAACTCAGAATTATTGCAAAATTATTACTTTGTGATGCCACATCATGATGATATCAATTGTTTTGCTGTTATCCCTTTTTGGAATAGAATGCATATTCCCCTATGAAATCAGTGAGATTCAAGTAGAAAGATGCGACTCTTGATTACAAACGAGAATTAATAGAACGTGGGCATGTTCCTTCATCATTACCGATTATCGTTCCATCAAACTTAGACTTGAACAACCACGAGTCATACTTCATGCTGCCTTACATTATTTTTGATCCGATTGGACAGCTACCAAGTTATAGAAATGGTAAAAGTAAGCTGCAATGTCATCTTTGTTTGGATGAAGGATTGACATGCTATTTGCAGAGAGGTTCTACAGATGCATGGAATAATGGCAGGAAAAAAAAGGATAACCCTAGAATGATATTTGACATCGAAGGACCACTGCTTCTAGTTAGTAAGGTTTATAAATGTACCAAAGGCATCTCGTCGTCATGCTTCTCAGAGACAATCATGGATTTTTATCCAGGCCACATGGTGTTTGTATTATCCCACAGGTCTGGAATAACAGTTCGTTTGCTCCATGAAATTGACCAAATGCTGGATCATGGTTTGGCTATATCTACAGTGGAAGAAATTATAAGGGAACGGTACGATCAAAATCAAAAGGTTGATGAGATACCTCGCCGACATTAAAAGGCAAGGAGACCAAAGACTTGATTTGAAGGAAACTCACCCCAAAGTTAAGGCAGACTTCCCATCGCCTAGTAGCAAA
This sequence comes from Telmatactis stephensoni, assembly GCA_029948255.1. Classification (NCBI taxonomy): domain Eukaryota; kingdom Metazoa; phylum Cnidaria; class Anthozoa; order Actiniaria; family Isophelliidae; genus Telmatactis; species Telmatactis stephensoni. The sequence goes on along the minus strand of JALIZF010001395.1, from coordinate 41,796 downwards.
CTCATTAAAAGCCTTTATTATGCTATGTTTTTTTAAAAAACAAAGAGCATTATCAAAAGGTGTTTGATTTGTTGCCAGCACCTCAGTGGATTAGCTGCAATCACACATTCAAGTCTGCTGCTAATATAGGTTTTGAGAGAGAAGACGGAACCTGGATGACCCAGTATTCTTCACTGTTTTGTATCACAAACGAGATAGGACAGGTTATTCGATGGAAATTCACAATGACGGAGACTTTTGATGAGGTGAAATGTCTTTTCGAATCGCTTGCAAACTATTTAAAAGAAAAGAACAAGTCGATTTCCGCTATATTTGTCGACAATTGTTGCAAATGGCGGCACCAACTTTCAACTGTATTTCCAGATGTGCCAGTAAAGTTGGATTTGTTTCACGCAGTCCAAAGGCTTACAAACAAACTTTCAAAACGTTCTGCTTACTGTAAGGAAATGAGCAGAGACTACTCATTGGTTTTCAGAGAGCAACATGACCAGGGTGAGCAAAGGTGCCAACCCACAGCAAATGTACAAACACTTATTGCTAACCATAACAGGTTTATGGCAAAGCGGACAAACATGAAGAATACTGGGGATCGGAAGTTTGGTTTTGAGTAAAACCATCGCAAAAGAGTTGAAGAACATCGAACTTCACATGAGAAAAGGGTGTATATCCAATATTCTTCCTGGATGTGGAACTATTAGAAATGAAAGACTTCACAGAGATCTTAAAAAGATTGCGGTGAAAAACAGAATAGGTGTCAACCTTGCAAATGCGCGGATGGAAAAAATAATCTACAATGAGAATAGAAAAAAAGGTTTAAATCTACCTTCAATTGAAGAACTGCTTATCGAAGAACTAAAATCCGGGCACTTGTTTACCTTCAGTAAAATGGCCCAAAAGATGTGAAAAACAAGAAAGAACAAAAGTAACATTACAAGAAATGACCCCTTCGCACATAGCACATTTGCAGTCAAAAATAAGTATGATGATTACCGACGACATTAACAATAAAAGTGAATTGGAAGATTTTGAGAGCCCTTTCTCGTCGCAGTCCATAGAAATGTTGTACATCATACACGATGCTCTTCAACTACTGAAGCTAGCTGTTATTCTTAACGGCAAATTAGGAACTAAAGTTTTTAACTACAAAGACCTACCCATTTTCACGCTTCCTAAAGGAATAGCCAATGAGTGCAATCCAGAAAGTCAACAGGAGAAAGACCAAATCGACATTGATACAAGAATTCAAAATATAGCATCATCATGGGGATTTAATGTAAATGTCGTAGAAGGTAATGGAAATTGTCTCTTCACTGCTGTGGCAGCACAGCTTGTATCCCTACTCAGTGATACTAGTGACCCATTATCTGCGCACCTGAAATGCATGGGGTTTCAAAGTTCATTTACCATGGATGAGTTTGCCAGTCACTTAAGGTGCAAGGTCGTCCAAGAGTTACAAGGCGACCGTGCAGAGCTCTACCAAAGCTTCCTGCCAACTGTTGTTGACATCTTGGTTGAGGCCGAACTCTTTAGAGAATCATGTACATTCTCAGGCCCTCTTGGCGACATCATTCCATTAGCAATCGCAAATACATTTGAGATACCATTATTCATTCTCAATCCTTTCTACTTAACACCCTTTTTGACGGTTTCTCCAGAGTAGCTACAGCCATCAAACCACTATATAGCTTTGGCATTTAATCCAACCGGACCTGGTCATTACGATGGACTTTCACCCAGTTTACCTATAGTATCTAATGAGAAAGAAGAAACACAAACCCCTAAGCCAAGTGAATCAAAAACCATGACAGAAAAGACACAAAAACCATGCCGATGTGGCGAAAAAAAGAAGTATATGGCCAAGAATATACACGCATGTACACGCACCTACAAAAGAAGATGTTGGTGTGTTCAAGAAAATGGTGAGTGTATGCCGCAGTGCAGGTGCACAGGGAAATGCCATGAAAATGGCTGTGGCGGTAATGAGCTTTTAAGCACTAGTAAAAAGAAAAGAACACCAAGGAAAAGAGTTCACAACATGAAAGCATCAATCAAGCCCAAACGTTCAAAGCTTTCCATTGAAGAAAAAGGCAAAGTGAAAAAGGAAGGAAAGTTAAACATGTTGGAATATTTCATCTTATAAGCCATTCTTTGGAATTTTTTGTGATCTTAAAACATGCAAAGAAATGTACACAGCAGTTGTTGAATTTATAAATAGTGTCACGATTCTAGCCTGTCTCCCTGTCTATAAACACACTTTGGCACTCATACAAGCCAAGAAGAAAGGAATAGATTCAAAAATGAGCATCCCATGAGGCTAAGCTAAAAAGCAACTCTTTCAGTGTTATTGTAGTTATTGTTCTTCTGTCACATTTATAATCATGTTAGACATTTCAAGAAAATAAAGTTTTTAATGAAGCAAACGTTAATGTACGTTTGAAATCAAATCAGACACTTAGCTTATTTCAAAGGTGATTGTCGCAAGTCAAGCTAAGCGATAAGCCGGCCAAAACCAAAATAATATGGCCACCGTTTTAGTGTTAGCACAATTTAATATATCTTTAAAAACTTTAACAATAAATACCACAAATTTGAAAAAGTGTGTTTTGAATATATTTCCATCGTAAAACCAGTATTCACTTCAGTCTTGGGATTACGCTTGCGATAATTTTTGAAAGACGACTCTATGAATTGCGAATAATAGATTGGTTTTGTTAACTTGCGAAGACAAAATGTGTAATAGTACAATATAAGTTATGCAAAAAAATGATCTCTCTCTCTCTCTCTCTCTCTCTCTCTCTCTCTCTCTCTCTCTCTCTCTCTCTCTCTCTCTCTCTCTCTCTCTCTCTGCACTCTCTCTCCGCACAGTCGAACCACTTAATAATATAATAATAACAACTTTATTTCAATACGGAGTCCTATCACAATGGAGTGCTCTCCCTAGGAGCCGTATGTAAAAATACACTCATAAAATATAAAATATATAGAAATATACTAATTCTTACAACATAATAATACGTATATATAAAAAGAGAACTTATTCTAAATAATTAAATAATTAGCTAGGTGGATATATATTAAGAACTTACTAAATTAATGACTGGAAATCACTAATATTTGTCGCGCGTTTTGCTTCTAGCGAAAGGTCATTCCAGGCAATAGCGCCCCTCCAAGTAAAACTTTTTTTGAGGGCTTCAGTTTTTGGGTGAGGAATAAATAAATTCGATTCCCTCAGGTTATGTTTATGAACACTGTTGGTCACCGTGAATTTATCAGAAAGATAATTAGGTACCTTACCACTCATAGTTTTAAACATTAGGATCTTAAGTTGCCTAGAGCGCCTTTTACTTAATGATTCCCAGTTGAGGTCCTCAAGGATTTGGGCAGATCTGACATCCCATTCAGCCCCAGTGATAATACGTGCAGCCCTATTTTGTAATTTCTCAAGTTTGTCACTTAGACCTTTACCAACATTACCCCATACTGAATTACAATAATCAAAGTTCGGTAAAACGAGTGATTTGTAGATCGAGATGAGAATCCTTTTCAGGCATATTGGTTTAAGTCTTCTGAGAGCTGCAAGTATTTTTGCTACTTTACTCGTGATTTTTGCTATATGCATGGCATCCCAAGATAGTGTTTCATCTAGCTCCAGGCCCAGGCATTTGTAATTTTTAACTCTTTCTATCGACTGACCTTCAAGAGTAATATGTTAGTTTCATCCGGACTTATTATATTACAGATAGTAAGGTGTCGTTTTGAATAAATTAACAAACCGTGAGGGTTTTACCTTGGCAGCTCAAATGTCGACTTGATGAAGTTGCTTACTTTTGAAGCTTACTGAATTATACCTAGTGCAGCAAACACAACGACAATTGGCAACAGGTATGTTAACATCTTGTTCTATCCCATACCGAGAAAATTTCACGAAATAATTCGACAGAATTTGTAGAAGTCGAAGTAATACAAATTCGCAACGCTCGCCTCGTGGTCACATAAATTACTCCCCAAGTTTGCTTGAGGATAAACATTGGCGTTTAGCTTCTCATCTCTCCAAATTTTGTTCACAAGTTACAATAGGTATTTGTCTTTCTTACAGCAGATATAGTTGTCGCTGTTTTTGAAATTTTGAGATTTTGGCGGTAGTTTTGACAACATAATTTTGCGTCGTAACAGGCAGCACAAATTTTGTATCGCAACTTCTAAGGCACCAATTGGCACGATACATGTTGTATGTAGTCCTCTATGCCTTTATACTTGATTGACGAAATAGAAAAAAAATTCACCTTGGAAATTTGGATTTATGACCAATTTTTCTCAAAAAGCCATTTTTAAAAATCGTCTGATATCTCGATTTACTTGATCTCATTCGCAGAAAAATAATTACCGGTACAAATTTCAAGGCTTGTAGACAAATGGCTGCAAATTTCTCAGAAATCGGACAAGGTTTTGATGTAAAAGTACCCGATTGAAATTCATGCCCAACAAACAAATCAATAGGTACGGGCCACCTTAAGACATACTATGTTCAAACTGACTTCAAGGAAACAACAAACATAGTTTTCAAAAACGGTAAAAGAAAAACAGATTGACGAGCGCCCTAAACAATACCCATTGAAAAGTACACGCAGTGCAAATAATAGAAGACAGAAAATATGATAATTGGTGAAATTAAAGAGAACACAAAAGACTATAAAACAATAAAATACAAAACGAGTACAGAAGAATAAAGGGAATATAGTAGAATACATTCAAATACACACAGTGAATCGAATAAAGAGAAATAGATTCAACACAGTGAATATGCAGCGATAACAGTAGAATACAATGGAACACAGTCAATACAATACAATAGAGTGGATCACAGGTGTATACAGTGAATACAGGAGAATACAGTGAATACACTAGAATAAAGTGGAATACAGTCGGTTACAATAAATACAGTAAAATAAAGTGGATTACAGCTGAAAACAGCAAAATGCAGTGAATACAGTGGAATACAGCCGAATACAGTAAATACTATGCAATATAGGGGAATACAGTGGAATAGAGGGGAATACAGTGAATACAGGGGAATACAGCAAATACAGGGGAATACAGTGAATACAGTGGAATACAGGGGAATACAGTGAATACAGTGGAATAGACGGAATACAGTGGAATACAGCAAATACAGGAGCATACATTGAATACAGTGAATCAGTGGAATACAGCAAATACAGGAGAATACAGTGGAATACAGTGAATACAGGGGAATACAGGGGAATACAGGGGAATACAGGGGAATACAGTGGAATACAGTGAATACAGTGGAATACAGGGAAATACAGTGAATACAGTGAAATACAGGGGAATACAGTGAATACAGTGGAATACAGTGGAATACAGGGGAATACAGTGGAATACAGGGGAATACAGTGGAATACAGTGAATACAGTGGAATACAGTGAATAGAGGAGAATACAGTGAGTAGAGGAGAATACAGTAGAATAAAGTGAATACAGTGGAATACAGGGGAATACAGTGAATACAGTGGAATACAGCAAATACAGGAGAATACAGTAGAGATTTCCGATTTAGCGGATTATAGGCGGAATAGGCATATAAAGGTGGATTAGGAATATGGGTTACGGACAGGATTATAAGGTTACGGATTATGATGATTATGCATCATTACCACATGGGTCATTGATTGCAATTTTTTCGATATTTAAGAAAGCTAACAGTACCTCATATATCTCGTATAAAGTACAGAGGCTAAAATTGTGAAACATAATTTCCAATAAACGCTACTTAAAAGTTACTGAATTATGCTCAATTATGCTAGACTGGTTTTCAAAAACCCGTGAAACACATACTAGTTTAATAAATGTTAGTTCGCTGAAATTCTTTTCAGTTTCCTATTGTTTAATACCAGCTATTAGATAGTAAATGGTCAGCTAATTGTTTCACGGATTTTTGAAAACCACTCTTGTCTAGTGTTTGCTAGTTGGTTAGCTGCAGGTTGCTCAATAAAACCAGTTTTATCTATCTATTTTTTTTATTTTCACATTTACTGTTTATTTCATTTTTGGTTTATCTAGCTGTAGGTTTGAAAATTCTAAACACACAAATGTAGAGAGAAGCATTTATTTCATATGTCAACTTAGAAAGTCAAATGCAAAGGCAGATCCAGGGAGGGGCAAAGGGGGGCTATAGCCCCCCCTCCCCTCTCCGCCCTCGTTTACCCTCTTTACACCCACATTTCCTACCTAATCTTTTATGATTTCAAATCGTAGCCCCCCCCTTATCCAAACTGATGTCTTGCAAAATTTGGTCAAGCCCCCCTAAATTTTTTGGCTGGATCCGCCCTTGAAATGGTAGAAATGATAGAACATTAACAAAACTATAGCTTGTCAGTTTGATGAGCGCATTAATTAAACGTATCTCGTTCAATTACAAAAGTTTGCAACAAGACTAAACTAGTACAAACTATCAAACACTCATTTGCACACACTAATTATTATCATCATCACTAGATGAAGTCTCCAGTCCCTGTTGCGCTCTCCAGCTTTGAAGGGTTTTCCTGTGCTCTTCTGCAGCTAGTTTAGCTGTTTGCAAAATTCCGGGGATGGCGCCTAACAAATCAGTGGCAACTTTCGGCAATTCTACTTTCGACAAAATATATGTATTTCGAATCTGAAAAAACCAGAATTTTGCATTTTTAGTACCAGCCTGAACAAAATTCGTTAAAAAACTGGACCTTTTCCCATTTTCGCTGTTTCTACAAAAATGGAAAATTGTCGATCTTTTCTCAGAAAAACTAGAGAATTTTCGCTCTCGCAATTCGGCTTTTAAACTTCATATTCTTCAAAAAACTTGGCTATTTTGTATTTCCTTGGAGCTGCTTAAGAATGTCGACCTTTTCACGAACAAAACTTGAGTTTTTCCTCTTTCGTTCAATTACTCTAAAGATTTGATTTCACCTCACTGACCAAATTGGTCTTCTTCCAACCGTTATCTTTTCCTCGTTTAGTTGAATATGTAGAAAAACATGGTCGCACAAACGAACCGGGTGGAGGATTCTTCGAGCTTCTCGTAGAATTAAGTGTATGCTGAGAAAAAACTGTTCCAACTACACTACTACTGCCAGGTTGTTCGCTACTACTGCCAGATTTTTCAGGTTTTATGGCCGTCACTTCTTCCCCTTCCACATAGTATGCGGTTGTCTCTGCCGTGCTGATCACCAAGACATCGAAGTCGTCGCCATTTGGAAGAGGGAGAATTACTTCCCCCTCTTTTTCTTCTATCAAATACACACCTGAACTTTCGTTTAGTTTGAATATTTTACAAATATTCTGTACAGTCAAGTCAGACAGCTGAATTTTCAGTACTTTTTCGTTTCTCTTCAATTTCACGTGCGACATTGTGAGCTGTCAGCAAAGAAGTGAAAGTCAGATGATCACGTGATGATTTTGGCGGGAAATGGTAAACAATGTGGAGCTATGGTAACCGCCCAACCAAATGAAAAAAATCAAGTTTTTTTAGTTTTCATTTAAAAAGCTATTAAATTTGTCACTTTAAAAAATAAAAAGTGAAACAGAGGAAAACACGAACTTTCTCTTAAATTTGTGTAAAAAGGTAAAATGCAAAAAAGCCCAGCTTCTTATTGAAAAAAGTCGACTTTTTTCCGTTTTTTAAAAAATTGTAAAAGAAGAAAAAAGTCTAGTTTTTTAAAGATTTGAACGAAATCAAAACGTTAAAATTGAGTATTTCACACATTTTGTGAATTTAAATGAGCATTTTTTTGTGAAAGTAGAATTGCCGAAAGTTGCCACTGATTCTAACAGCATGTCAAATTTCTCATCCCTGGAATTCGACTTTTTTTTCTTCTGTTTACGTGGACTTGTTTTTCGTTGTCTCTTCCTGTCAAAACAAGAGCCATAATGGCTTCCCGCTCAGGCCACTTTGTATCAAAATTCCGACATAAGAAAATTGCCCGTTGCTAAGGAAATTTGAAAATCAGCTCTAAAATGCCTCTTAATAGTCAAATCGCTTTCACAATTTATAGCTTGTCGTTTTTAACATTTTGTGACGTCATCATGACGTTATAGCTATAGAAAAAAACTTTCTTTAGCAATGTATATTGGAGAATTTGAAATACATTAAATTTTGAGATCAAAGTGCATAATGCCAAGCATGTGTTTTAAGAATGGTCTCCAAATGAATTTATGACTTTTTTGAATGTCGAAAATGAGTGAAAATGCAAATATCTTCCGAATTTATTGTTTTTTTGTAAATCCCATGCTTGGCTTTGAAGAAAAGGCTATAAATAACAGTGGCGGATCTACACCTTATGAGAGGGGAAGGGGGAGGGCAGGCATGATGTAAACCATGAACTGGACTAGACTGGACTGGATTGGTCCCGAAAACTCAGGCCGGGGGCACCATTTTACAAAACACGGTGGGGGTGTAACTTCCTCAAAGCCTGTTCTAAAGTAACCTCGCTGGGCTTTAGCAAGCTATAAAATTCTGAGATGCTGAAACAACCTATATTATTACCCTTTTGAGCTAAAGTGTGTCAATTCGATAACAGTTACGATAAAACCAACATCATTTAGAAAGTAAAGCTTTGAGAAAGCACATCCTACACGTTTAGACAGAATAGAGCGTGATTGAGGAAAAACAATAAATAGGGCCGTAAAAAGGGAGGGGCACCTGCCCTTAGTACCTACTAAAAAGGGAGGGTCAGCGGCCCCACAGGCTGCTCCCCCTTTAGCAACCCTTTTAGAAATAAGGGGCTAATTTCATTTGGAGATCTGTAAAGGGGGAGTCAATTCCAGACGAATTCCAGACCTTACTACTATATCTGACCTAGCATTTCTTGTACGTCGGTGTCAGATTAAATACCGAATTGCTAGTTTCGTGTAACATAGACAAAACAATCAATTCAGTACTAATATATCATTTTATACTATTGAAGACATAATGAGTGAGCACTGGGGGTCATTTGTCAGTATTACATTTAAACTTTATTAACATTTGAACATGATAAATTTCAACAAATACAGAAGTAGTGTTAAAGCTACTACACTAGAAAAATGAAAACAGTGATGTCAATTTAGGATAAAGGTAGAGTGCTGATAGGAAAATCACTCTGGTAGTCATCAAATGGCTAGTTAACTAAATAATACTAGGATAAGTGCTTAACCATTTGCTTTCTAATATCTAATTAGCACACCTTTTAGTTAGTACTATTTCAAGGTTATACTATTAGAGTGATGGCACAACCTGTGAAACAGATACTAGACTATAGGCAGACTGTAATTCAATTGTTTTCTTTCAATTGTTTTCCTATTTGAATATTACAGCTTGATTGGTAGTTTTTGTTATACAAGTCACTCAAGTGCCATCACTCATCAAATGATATGACTTAAAAGATTTTCATAGTCCAAGTAACCGCTTAAGTATGCTTACCAACAACAATACAATACTTCTTTGATATAACAACTTATAACCCAACAGTAAATAATCTTACTTGAATCTCAATATTTTGGATGCTGCAAAAGTCAGTGAATTAAACTTTTTTTGTATCTTTTCAAAATCAGACAAATATACTATATATATGCAGGGTGATTGTTGTATGGAAAGGTCTAACAGTCTCTAATACATCTTCTGATTTAGTTCATTGAAGTCAATTTATTAAGAGTAGCTTTCACAATCCTGTGAAATATACTGTAGTGTATTACTCTTTATCACACTTTAGTTAATTTGTTTTCTGTTGTATGTAGTTGACTGTTACACTTTCTTAATTAGACTTTTTAGAACAATTGGTTTCATGGATTTATGAAAACTACTATAGTAAGACGTATCACCCTGAAATAGCTTTGTGTCAACAATAAAATCAAGATCACTATAAGGATATCAGTTGTCTTATAGCACTTAGGGCAATATTTAACTTAACTTAATTATAACTCAACAGTAGTATATCACTCTTACAGATTTTACAAGCTACATACATCAACACTGGGTATTTTGTATTTCTGTAAGGACTTGCTAAACTCTCTAACAGCAATTACTAGGAAGTTGGTAAAATATATATCAACTGAACTATAACCTCCAATATTTTGTGGATGCTCCAAAATCTACATCAAGTATGACAAAGTCAATGAAGGTATTCTTTGATCTTTTTAAAATCAGAAAATATGCTGGTTTGTCATGGAGAGGTCTAATAGCCTCTACTACATCTTTTGATTCGAGTTCATCGATGTTAGCACTAATAAGGCAGCCAATATTATCCTGAAACAGCTTTGCGTCTTCACTAAAATCCTTCAACTTAATATTCAAGACCACTCTTTTAAGAGTATCGGTTGTCTTATTGCATTTAGGGCAGTATTCTTCATCTAATACTGTAATAATTCCAGTCCTGCAGATTTTACAAGCTACATACATTTCGCATTGGGCATTTTCTATTTCTGTAAGGACTTGTACCTCCTCTCCAACAGCAATACTAGAAAGTTGGCTTGTGTCAACTGTTTTATAATCTCCAACATCTAGACGACGTTTAGCTGTTGAAACTGGTGTTGTACATGGATTCTGTTGGAACCACGCTTTTAACATTTTACTTTTAGGGGAAGTTTTATCTTCTTTGATTGATGTTACTGAAATTGAAGCCTTATTCTTATATGACTTAACTGTTGAATTAGTGATTTCCACAACTGGGTTTCCTTCTAAATTAAATGACGTTGCATGATCCCCCCATAAGGTTGCTGTTGCTTCTTTTTGAGTATCGTCTGCTATAGTAAATTCTCTTTTCATCACTGTTTTGCCTTGCTGAGTTACTTGAGGTGTTGCACTTTTGTCATATGATTTAACAATTCCTATAACATTTACTCTTTTGCTAAGCACTTGATTTAAAGTATCTATTGTGCAATAAGGGGTGTCTGGTGTGTCAATATCATCATCACAAGCTTTGATGTTGACACCTGCTGAAAGAGTTACCTCAATTGGAAGGGCACCCTGTCACTGAAATTGCGGCTTAATTTTTCTAGCAGATATTCCTGACATAATGTATGTGTTATTCAGACTTAGTTTACTGTTGAAAAACGATGCAAGATTATTCCAAGCAATGCATCGGCAGAATGATGTGCCATCACAAAGATCCATCTCTAATATTGTGCCAGTTGATACATTCTTTAGGGTTTTTGATGTTATCTTCACCTTAATGGTAACATCTGCCATGTGATTGACATCTATACTTGACAGTTCTAATATAAAAATTAGGTACTACCTATTAAAAAACTCATTAATAATTCATAAGGCAAACACAATGAAAATCGCCACCGTGACGAGTGTCTTTATATCTGATAAAGATTCGGCCTAATTTACATCAACTTTAACCTCGATTTTCTCCAAGATAAATGAAGATATTTTTGAATTTCTTTTAGAAAACTACTCTAATATGTGTTGGAGTTTTTTAAGCCGTATAAAGAACTCGAGATCGTGTTTTATCGGTATAAAGATCCTCGCCTACGGCTTGGATCTTTATATCCGATAAAACACTCTCTCTCGTTCTTTATACTATACATAGCGGAGCTCCCATTTAACTAAATAATACTAATTTTAGATACTTTGTTTTTGACGTTTTTGATTCAAATTAATTGGGCTTCCTGTGGTAATAGGCAAACAAAGATTGCATTTTGTTGTAAAAGTTGAAATAAAGATTATAGACCAAGCTTTAATTAGCATAAAGAGTTTGAAAAACTCTTGCCCCTCAGTCTCCTGACAAGTATAAGGCTTTCAAGCTCAGTCACCATAGTGATATTTATTCAGATTCAGTCACATTTTATAATTGACTTTGTAGTAGTGGTTCATAATTCTCAGAAATTGAATGCAAAAATTCCTCAAACTGATTTGATTCACATAAATACTGAACCATTTCAAAAACCTTCAATTGAACTGGACATTGCAGAACATTATATTTAGATTTTTCTGTCTTGACAGTATTGTGGCATCTTGTTTTTGTACTATGTAGAATAGAATGACACAGATAAATAGTTGTCTTAACAAGAAACAAGAATTCTCTCTTCCAGGTTACACTAATCATGACTTAAGATGAAAATGTAAAACAATTCAAAACAACTACTGCCTAATAGCAAAGCTCCCATTTTAATTTTAATATTTTTTGTGTTCTTGATTCAAATGATCTGGGCTTCCTGTGGTCCCAATTGTAAAGGGCTTAAGGTGACTGGCTACTATTGCAAAAAATAATGAAAAATCGTTTAAACCACAATTTTCTGGAGCGAAATTTAATGCTGATCCCAAAAACGAAAAGAAAAAAGGGGTATCCCGCGCTCGTTTTCGAAATAATCAGCATTGAATGGATGCCTATCTCCGAATTTTTGAGGCGAAAATTGCTCAACCGGAAGTAAATATATAATTCACGAAATAACAATTCTACAACTACTTCAATTACACAAATATTAGATTATGTCATATTTTTCGTATTGGTATGGATAATTTTGATGTGACAGCGAAAAAAACCCTTCCTTTTAAATATTTTGTTCGTCAGGTCTCAACAAAAATTATCGTAAGTTCGAACAAATTTCCCTACAAAAATCCATTTTTTCATAGGCTAGAATAATGAACTTTTTTTCAAAATTTGATATGAGTTAGATTTTTACATGTGTTTTCATTTAAGCGAATAAAAATTATATGGTCCCGTGCAAAATTAGCTTGTTTCATGCCCATGAAGTTGCTAAAAAGGCCAAAAAATGCATTCCGGAAGTGCCGCCATCTTGAAAATGACGTGACAGCGCGAGCTCTATTCAAATTTTGTTGACGAAAACAAGCGCGCGCTCACTGTTTTTTCGTAAAAAGAAAACATTTTTGCTTATTTTTCTAATCATTTGGCTTGTTAAATTCATTGTGAACTATTTTAAAACTAAATTTTGTCGATAAACTAGTTTCCCAGTGTTAGTGGCCATTCGCTAGAATCTCCGCGCGCTATGACGTCCTGCGCGCGAAGTGCGCAGTAGGCTAAAATTTCTATGGTAGCCAGTCACCTTAAAAAACTGAAATGAAAATTATTATAAAATGATTTGTTTTGGTTTGTATATTGTATGGGCTTGTAAGCTCAGTGACCTTTATTACAGTATATTGTGATATTCAGATTCACTGTCAGATTTCATAATTGACTTTGTAGTCATGGTTCATAATTCTCAAAAATAGAAAGCAAAAATCTCCAAAACATCTTAAATTGATACAAGTAATTAAACCTCTTCAACATCCTGGATAATTATCAAAACAGATACTTGACATCAAAACAGATACTTGACATAAGAAGAAAACAAGGAATTAAGCATTTTCAATTTGCATCTCATAGGACTCACTGAACAACTTCATGCTTAATGTAAAACCGCTCTAGTTTGCATGCAAAATACCTTCTTTTTTTCCTGTCAATTTTTTCATTAAATTGCACACTCAAACTTGAGCTGTATTTATACACATTAGTGACATTAGTGGAGATGAAATAAGTTCAAAATCAATTTTTTTTCACTAATTATATTTAATTAAAAGTAGTGCAAAAAGTTCACCGTACGTAAAACAAAAATTGTCATTGTACATGCATGTCATGTACTTGAGTGTTTGTTTAAACTTGGCCACAGTTCAACGTGCATAAACGTTTATTTTTCTTAAGTCATCAATCCCAAATAAAAGATAAATGATCAAATATAGGTACAAGAGACGTTTTGACATCATTTTCTGGCCAGGATCTTTACCTTGATGTGCTTTCCTTCCAGGTTGTCTTTAGAAGCACAGTCCTTGTTTCACGCTCAATGCAGACGATTATTGATTTCCAACTTTGGCTAGATTTTTAAGCAGCTTTACTGAGAGCATCTTCACGAAACGAAGAATACACGATCCTCAACGACTCATTCATTATGAGAAGTTTTTTAAAGCTACGAATCCAACTAAAAAGTCGTCCAACTTTGAAAATATTTATATGTGTCCTTCGTCTTTCGAGCAGCTTTTGAAACGACACCGGGCCCGAAAAAAATTCAAACGTACGTTTTTTTTCGCTTTAACCTGTCAAGATTGGCACAGATTAATGATCATGAAAATCGCTAAATTTTTACGAGGTTTCGAGAATAATCTTTTTAAGTTTTGCAAGTTAAAACTGCAAGGAAACTTGTAAATTTTCAGTTTTCAAAATGTCAGCGCGCGGCAAGTTGGCGCCAAAAATCAGTCAGCCAATCAGCATCGCGATGGGCACTGGACGTGGACGGTACGGACGAAGTGACGTATACTCAAGCCATGAAAAATCACTCGATGGGTTACCATTTTTTCTTAGGTATGGTGCTCCGCTCGCGCGGGCCTTTGGCCCGCGCGGGAGCTCCGCTATAATGGGGAATATTTCTATACTCAATTGTGTAGTTCCAGAGGGGATCTTTTCAGACCTCCCCCCCTTCTCCCTTATCAGAAATTCTAGTTGATTAGAAATCCCCCCTGACCCCCTGGAATTTCCGCTTTGATGTAATATGTGTACCCCCACCTCTAGGAAATTCCAATCATGTTATCTCCTTGGTTTGACTTTCGTTTGTTTTCTCCATTAAATTAGACTTTTTTTTGTTTTCAGTACGTCACTCTTGGTTGGTTTGACACCTCATTGGGTTCTCAGGTTCTTTTCCCTTATCATTATAAATACAATGCATTGATTTGTTTATATTTTGTTTTACGTGGGGGTATGGATCATTTCTGGGACTACACATTGCAAAAAAATACTGTTTAAAATAATTATGGTGAATGAGGACTAGTTGTTCAAAAGCAGGTTAACATTAACCCAGGGTTAACTCTGAAGGTTTTCTTTTGATTTAATCCTGGGTTAAACAAATGGGTCCTATTAGCACCTATGAACTATACATACCTTTAAATTGACTTTGATCAGTGACTGCTTTTTTTGTGATGGTTAATTTTTGTGATGGTTCTGAAGAAAACAGAGACAGTGTAAGGCTCATGCTTTAACAAAGTGCTTCATTTAATGATCATGTGCAGTGAATTAAAATGGAGAAAGTACCAATCAAGACAATTAGTTGCTATACAGATATTGCACTATTTGCCCAATTACTTACTCAACTTATTTGGAATTACACACACAAAATATTCCCTAGTTCTGAACTTGTGTATTAAATTATTTGAACACCTGCTACTGAGTTTACCAAAAATTCTCAACAACAAAATATTTTGACTATTACATGTATCATGTAGTATGAACTTAGGAAAATTGAAGGGTTGACTATGAAAATGACTTAAACGACTTTTTGATGGATGTCCAGACATTGATATTTGGGCATGAGAAAGTTAATTGACATCAGACTAGACTTGTTTTTGATAGATGTTTTCATACGAGTGGAAAAGGGACAAAGAATGTACTATGTTGTAGCATATTATTGTTCAAATCATAAACCTGAATTTTGATTTCGTTATCAATTTTGTATAACTATTCTTTAATTGCATTGATGTTTATGTGAAGTACATATTTGCCAGATAAATTCCACACCTCAAACACTGGACAGATGTTGATCATGCTTTTCAGGTAGTTGAACCCATAATAATAAATTATTAGTAGTTGTATCATAGTTGTATGTTGACATTCACCAGATTTCCCACTCACATTAATTAGTTTGTATTGTCAATAAAGGAATTAGAAATTACATAATATACATACTTGTGCTTTGACTTTGATCAGAAACAGGTTGTTGTGTTTTTGTTGAAGGTTCTGAAGAAATAGAAAAAGTGTCCAACTATTTAATTGAATTAAGTAATGATTTGGTTGTCAAAATAGCGGAGTCAAGAAATTGTAAGCAAAAATCACCTGCTGTTTGTATTCTTTGAAAGAGATCCTCTGCTGTTTCAGTACTTGTTGGTTTTGCTGAATATTCTGAAAGTTATGATGTTTAATTTTTTAGTTTTACTACTTTAACATATCTTGTTTTATTAGTGGACTCATAATACCTTGAAATGAGAAAAACACTCTGCCTTTTACTACTTTTATCAGATTGCAAGCAGTTTGAATCACATAAAACAACTAGACTTGTTTTTGATAGATGTTTTCAATTATGAGTGGGAAAGGGAAAAAGAATGTACTATGTTGTAGCATAATGTTCAAAATCATAAACCTCAATTTTGATTTTGTTATCAATTTTGCATAACTGAAGGGGTTCCAATGAAAATGACCTAAGTGATGTTTTCCAACATTATGAGAGATTGATATTTAGTTAATAACAGAAGGGAAGACTGTTGATATAAATTGATATATCATTTGAGTAAACTTTATCTGCAAAGTAACGTGCTAGGCCATTTTCATTTTAAGCCCTTTAACTGTTAATTGCATTGATGTTTATGTGAAGTACATATTTACCAGATAAATTCCACACCTCAAACACTGGACAGATGTTGTTGTATCACAGTTGTATGTTGACATTCACCAGATTTCCCACTCACATTAATTAGTTTATATTTTCAATAAAGGAATTAGAAATTACATAATATACATACTTGTGCTTTGACTTTGATCAGAAACAGGTTGCTGTGTTTTTGTTGAAGGTCCTGAAGAAATAGAAAAAGTGTCCAACTATTTAATTGAAAGTTGTTGTATCATAGTTGTATGTTGACATTCACCAGATTTCCCACTCACATTAATCAGTTTATATTGTCAATAAAGGAAATAGAAATTACATAATATACATACTTGTGCTTTGACTTTGATCAGAAACAGGTTGTTGTGTTTTTGTTGAAGGTCCTGAAGAAATAGGAAAAGTGTCCAACTATTTAATTGAAAGTTGATCTGGTTGTGAAAATAGTCAACAAATCATAAGCCAAAATCATTTGTTTTTATTCTTTGAAAGAGATCCTCTGCTTTCAGTACTTGCTGTTTTTTTCTAAATATATTCTGAGAGTTATTTAGTTTGCTTTCATAGTTTCACTAAAAAAGTACCAAGAAAAATCTTAATATCCTGGCAAAACCAGACACAGTATATTTATATTACCTTGCTTTGATCCTTTGTGTATATATTTGCTTTTAGCGTGATATGCTATAATAATGAAAACAAAAAGTTATTTTTGATAATTTCAAATCATTAAAATTAAACATAAAATATTATATAAAAATTAAATAGCTCACCTTTTTTGTGTTTTGGATCCATAACTTGCAGACTGCTAACAGGAAAATTGCATCAATGTGCATTTGTGACATACAAATCATACAAATTGAAAGCTACAAAGTATTCATATTACTTATATACTAGTCGTTTCTAACAGAAAGTGAAGTGCTGCGAGCTGATTAAGTATTGTATATTGTATGAGGCTTTAATAATGTATTAATTCAGCGAAAAGTTTGTCCCAAAAAACTCGTCTACACTGAACAGTGTCTTCCCTTGGAAAACGTCACAAAAGTGTTCGTGAGTTTCAGAAATTCCAGAGGCAAGCAACAAATTTTGCCCTCAATTGACTGATTGATTTGATAGCATTACTGTAATGATATTTTAACAGCATCATGGTCTGAATAATTAACACAAACAATAGAGTTCTGAATTATTGAAGAATGTACTTGATGCCTTACATAAACATGATCTAGCAAAGAACCAGAAAGAAATGTTGCATTTTGTACAATTTGAACATAATTTAGTGTTTCCATTAAGGTTTTCAGAGGTCCAACTGCTTGATTATTCAAGTAATCTAGATTAAAGTCTCCAAAAATTATATCAATTGTGGAATTGTTCTGAAGGTAGGAAGCAATTCTACTGGTAAACTCAGTAACACTGAGATTGTTTTTCTTGTATAGCAAAAGGCATTTCCAGACTTTGTTATTTTTGACACTAAACAGAGAAAATTTTAAAGCATTAAGGGGTGGGAAATATTCTTGATACTCAAAATGAACATTTGGTTTAGTGCAAATTGCCAAACTACAAAATTTATCGAAATTATGGTCCTGTCTGTAAAGTGTGAATTGTTCTAAATGTTTTCTAATCTGTTCATCAGTATCTTGAGAAAGAAGTTGTGTCTCGGTCATAGTAATAATATCACAATCTAAAATATTTGAATCAAACTTAATATCA
This sequence comes from Telmatactis stephensoni, assembly GCA_029948255.1. NCBI lineage: Eukaryota > Metazoa > Cnidaria > Anthozoa > Actiniaria > Isophelliidae > Telmatactis > Telmatactis stephensoni. The sequence goes on along the minus strand of JALIZF010001395.1, from coordinate 23,704 downwards.
AGAGAGTGTTTTCTAAGAGACCGTACATTCAAGAGAGAAATATGTAACACTGCATCTTTTGATGAAATATCTTTCGGTATGTTATCAATTGAAGTTAAAGTATTGAAATTTGAGGTTTTTAATCTTTAATACTCAATATGAACTTTTGGATCTGCTCTTACATGTTTGCTATGGATCTCACTAAGTACATGAATTCCTTCTAAAGAACGTGCCCTACTAAGCGCAACATAGACTTGTCCATAATTAAAATTTCTTTGCTTAAACAATTCAAAACTTATAACAATATTATCAAGAGTAAGACCTTGAACTTTATGAACCGTGCAAGCCCAAGCCAAAGCAATTGGGAACTGTATTCTTTGAATTTCTGGAGAAGATGGCTTATTAGGGCGAAGATTAAATTTACCTAATACTTGTTCAATAGGCACAACTTTGTGATTTCTGACTAATGCATTAGAAAAGTGTTTTTGCATCAATGCATTTCCGGCTTGACTATCATCAAACTTTATATAGACAACAGTTACTTTGTTAGTTGTTGGATTAACATCAACACTGTGAACAGTGCCCATTTGACCATTTATAAGCCTATCATTGATATCAATGTTAGATGTAATCATGACTCTAGCACCTTTTTTGACATGGATTTCAAAATCGAGTCCACCTGTTTCACTTCTTCTTTTTGACAATACCACGTCAATGTCCTTTTCAGAGAGATTTGGAGGGTAGTGATCTATTGCTGTTAAAATGTAAAGTTGTGAATTTATATCATGTAGCTTAGTCATGTTATAAGTTATAACAGGTTGGTTTTCTGCCCAGATATGTACGTAGTGCATCAGAAGGATAATTTGGATCAGATGGGCTTACTAATCTACTATTAACAGTTTGCATATCATGTTCAGTTTGAGAAGCAGTTCTAAATCTGTTTAAAAGATCAGTAAATGGCTTGTCATTTTTCTGTCTCATGATTTCCGTTAATTCTATAAATGAAAATTGCAACCATGGATGAGATAAATTGTATATATCATTTTTGAATTGGTCAAATACAGGTCTTCTGAAAATAGGAGGTAGTTGGTACAGATCACCAACAACAATGATACTTATTCCAGCAAATAACAGTGAGGTTGGTGTTCCAAAAATTTCTTTTAATCTCTGATGTATGTGGAGCATCATGATATTTGAAACCATCGATACTTCATCTATTATTATAAGTTTTAGTTCTTTAAGTGATAACCTCATCTGTGTTTTTGTACGGTCATTCATGGCACGCACAGAATCTCCTGTCTGTATTGGAATAGCTAAAGCAGTATTTATTGTAGTGCCACCTATATTAATAGCTGCTACACCAGTCGGAGCCATTAATAGAACAGTTGGTAGTTCAGGACTTTTGTTAGAATATTTAAAGGTCTTGTAAGCAGTTTGGTATATCGCTTTTATCAAATGACTCTTTCCAGAACCTCCTGAGCCGGATATAAAAAGATTTAGTGGTGTTATTTCTTGAGGACGTAGACTATTCATATTTTTAATAGTGCCCCTACACCAAGAAAGTACATGGTTGTATGCACGACGTTGTTTTTCATTAAGGCTTCTTACAGATTGGAGTAGGTCATCATCAGTTATCTCACTTGGTTGAGTGTGAGCTGAAATTGGTGAGCCACAATGTGATGATGAGGCAAGATCTGAAGGTGGCTGCTCATTAAAAGATTCATCAGGAAATGAATTGTTCTGAATATCTAGTAGTGAAAGATCAGCATTTTCTTGATCATTCATGCTATCTAATGTGAAAACTTCACTAGGGTTATTTCCAACAGTAGTGCAGGAAAATGGTGCAGGTTTTATGCTGAATTGTTCAAACTAGGGTAACAAGCATGAAATTTAGCACAATGATAGGCCTCTGTGCTCTGAGGAATTCTGGATATGGGGCCACGCCAAATCACGAATACTTACGGATTTATATTCTTGGAATTAATTATCTTTCAGAAAATAAAAAAGAGCAGTTCCTTTTGATGTAAAATGATGATATTAAGTATATAGATAGTATGAGGTACGCGTAAAAGATATTCACCAATAGCCACGCCCTTTTAGGGGTACTTACGGAATCAGAGCTACGAAATACATTATGCCTTAAATTGATATTTAGAGTTCTTCCTGTACTGTTGGTAATCTGAAAACTTGCACAACGATAAACGTTTATACTCTGAGTAATTCTGGATATGGGGCCACGCCCAACAACGAGTACTTACAGGATTATAGGAAAGGGATTTATTGTTTTCCGAAAAATAGAAAAGAGCAGTTCCTCTTAATGTAAAATGATGATATTAAGTATATAGATAGAGTAAGGTATGTGTAAAAGATATTCATCAGCAGCCACGCCCTTTTTGGGGTACTTACGGAATTAGAGCAACGGAATACATTATAGCTTGAATGGACACTAAAAGCTCTTCCTACACTGTTGGTAATCTGAACACTTGCACAAAGATAAACATTGATACCCTGAGTAATTCCAGACATGGGACCACGCCCAACAACGAGTACTTACAGAGTTACAGAAAAGGAATTTTTATTGTTTCTTAGCCCTATTAAATACCGGCAGAATAAAATAGCTACGGACTACATTAAATTTAGTAAACAAATTAATCAGTTTTGTTATGTTCTTCCTTTTATCATTTTAAAATTTTCATTTGTTGCTCTTGCTAGCTTAAATTATCTATCGTTTATTTTCTTAAACTACGAAAGAAGAGAAATATACACAACGTAGCCAGTCTAGGTCCAGAGAAAAGTTCAGCTTTACCTGCTTTCCATGCCTTTACTGGTTGCGATCAGGTTTCATCATTTGGAGGCAAAGGCAAGATCTCTGCTTGGGAGACACAGAACATCTTCCCGGAAGTTACGCCAGCATTTATTGCTCTGAGTGATTTGCCAAGCAAAGAGGTTGCCGGTCCAGCAGTATTCCCCAGTTCTCGAACGCTTCGTCGTGCTGCTATACGACAGAACCAGCAATTCCAGTGCAGTAAACCAGACCAGATTAGACCTGTGTACCAAGAAGGGCCGTTCAATGGAAGCAATTCCCCCAACGTCGGCGGCCCTCATTCAACACAGTTTGCGCACTGCTTATCAGGCTGGTCATTGTTGGGGGCAGTCACTCACTGCGAGGCAAACTATCCCTTTACCATCTGCATGGGGATGGAAACAATGTGATGGTGGTACGTGGGAGCCAATATGGACTACTGAAGCATCAAAGGCGTGCCAGGTGTTGATCAAATGTTCATGCCAACCTAAAAAGGGCTGCAAAGGGCGTTGATCCTGCAAGAAGTCCAAACTTCCCTGTACAGCAATGTGCAAGTGCGGGGGAGAGTGTAAGAGGCAACATTAATTTTTTGCACTTTAAAAACTACGAGAAACAAATTTAAGGTATCAGGACTGGTTTTAAGCCCAGGGGTTCTACCTCTATCATCAGATTATGTGCAGATTTTATAATATATTGCTGTAAAGGCATATTTCTAAAAGCTCATTAAACATAGGTTTCAAAAATCCACAGAAAAAGACAAGTAATTAACAGTCTGAATTTATTTCAATATTTTCTCCAATTTTTTTGTCCTTTTTTCTGAATTGCAAATTTGCAAGTTTACAAACATGCTACAACTTCCTTTGATTTTAATGGATTAGCCCAAAACGTTGTAGCAATTTGATGCATCAAAATTATTATGTTTAAAAACTATGTTTATTAAGCTTTCAAAAAATGTGAATAGGAAGATATTATAAAGCCAGCACGCAAATCGACATCGAGCGTATTGTGGTCCAAAACCAATCCTGATACCTTAATTCCAGTAGAACAAAAAGAAACGCAAAAGTTACAAATTGTTGATAAGCAAATTAACGAAATTTGTAGATTTCTAATTATTACCAAATATCTATTCCAGAGGAAATAGAGCCAGATCATTACTAGGGAGGCAAGTGAATACAAAAAATATAAACAAACAACCAAGTTAATTAATGAAACATCAGTCAATAGAAGGAAAGTCATTAAGGGTACAAATACTAATATTTCAGTCTTACTACTACTGCATATGCACGGTAAATGTAAGGGGGCCAAACTTTGTCCCATATGCAATATCAGTAAGGGCCGCCTGTGGGTCAAAATATAGCCCCACGAAAATGGCCAAAGTGGCCCAAAATAGTAGCTAAATTGCCCCATTAGAAGGGACCGCCTGGGGGTTAAAAATGTGGCTCAATTGTGGGGCCACAATGACTCCATTACATTTACTGTGTGTAAATCAATGTATAGTGATGCTCATATTTCCACAGATTTGAATTGAAAAAATGCTATTGTTTTTACAAGCAGTTTTGCCAGATATTTAAAAAAATATAGGCTGTCCTAATGAACACCAATATGTTTTGTTTTTCGCACTTACATCAAGTTTCAAGTTGCGCAGATTTCAGATAGGTATTTTTCTCAATAGCAAAAACCTGGCTGCTTGAAAGTTATTTAAAGAAGGGTGCGAATCATAATTTGAATAATACTTATGGCTACATAATAATCGTTGTAAATGACATTATCTTACATATACTTTACAAATTGTAGATGCATTCTATCGCTATGTTATTCTGCAAGTATTTAATAGGGGTGGCTGTCAGCAAAACGCTTTACTGACTATTCCAATATGGCACTACGATTTATTTCAACGATTTACAATAATACAATTTCCATTTTAGATATTAAAAAAGAAACAATATAAATTCCTTTTCTGTAACTCTGTAAGTACTCGTTGTTGGGCGTGGTCCCATGTCTGGAATTACTCAGGGTATCAATGTTTATCTTTGTGCAAGTGTTCAGATTACCAACAGTGTAGGAAGAGCTTTTAGTGTCCATTCAAGCTATAATGTATTCCGTTGCTCTAATTCCGTAAGTACCCCAAAAAGGGCGTGGCTGCTGATGAATATCTTTTACACATACCTTACTCTATCTATATACTTAATATCATCATTTTACATTAAGAGGAACTGCTCTTTTCTATTTTTCGGAAAACAATAAATCCCTTTCCTATAATCCTGTAAGTACTCGTTGTTGGGCGTGGCCCCATATCCAGAATTACTCAGAGTATAAACGTTTATCGTTGTGCAAGTTTTCAGATTACCAACAGTGCAGGAAGAACTCTAAATATCAATTTAAGGCATAATATATTCCGTAGCTCTGATTCCGTAAGTACCCCTAAAAGGGCGTGGCTATTGGTGCATATCTTTTACGCGTACCTCATACTATCTATATACTTAATATCATCATTTTACATCAAAAGGAACTGCTCTTTTTTATTTTCTGAAAGATAATTAATTCCAAGACTATAAATCCGTAAGTATTCGTGATTTGGCGTGGCCCCATATCCAGAATTCCTCAGAGCACAGAGGCCTATCATTGTGCCAAATTTCATGCTTGTTACCCTAGTTTGAACAATTTTGCACCATTTTCCTGGACTACAGACTTTAGGGCTTCAACAACTGCATCACCATCTGGTTCAAATAATGATCTATTTTTTTCTACTACAGTTTGAACATTAGACTCAGCAAATTTAGATTTATACGTCTGTTGTTCACCAATTAGACTACTCTCTTCAAGCCATGGAAAATAAAGAAATAGTAGGTGATGATAATACTTTTCAGGCTCTTTTGTTTTGTTGGGTGTATGATTTCGAATCACAGCTTTTACTTTCCTGCATTTCATTATTTCCTTATTTGTTAGTCGTATTTGTTTGGGCAACATTAGTTCAGTTTTAGTTTGAGACTGAATGACTTCATCTGTTAGCACTTCTGGCTGTGCATCAGCTGTTTCAGAAACATCATTTCTGCAGTCCTTGTAATAATATGAAGCAAATTGTGCAAGACAAATATTTTTAATCAGTGAATTAGGTGTTGGTCTCAAGCTGTAACGTTGAATTATATTTGACTTAAAAATATCAGTGCTGTCATCTGGTAGGTCTCTTAGCTCTTCCTTACTTTTAGCAATTCTGATTCTCTTTTCAGGTAAATCTGTTGCAATAAAAATTGAAGCTGGAAATGTTTTTCTCAGCCACAATTCCGGCATAGTTCTATAAGCACATTCCTGAGAACTAACTTCCCTAGTAGAAAGAAATGTTGCTCCTATCTTTCTAAGTGTATCCTTTGTGTTCAAGTTTGATGTTTTAGCTTCTTTTACTGCATTCATTATAGCCTGTGAACATTCCGTTTCATCCTTAGTAAAATATGAGCAAACATATGTGATGCATTTATAGTGATTGAAAACTGGCTGCAAGTCAACATTTGCTCCAAAACCTTTCAAACCAGCTGGGAAATAATTGTTTATGAAGCAGCTATTTATTGGACGTTTCAAATGCAATCCAAAATCAGAATCAGATGATACAGATAAAGCAGAATAATAGTCAGTTTCAGATATACCTAAGCAAGAAAAAATGTCCTTCTCAGTTAAATTTGGATTGTAGTCCTTTACATTTGGATTTAAAACTTCATCAATTTTGTCTTTAACTAATGAGAGAATCTCCCTTCTTTTGCTTAGAATGCTACCCTTTGAAATTTCATCCAAATCATCAGGTAGAGGCTCAGAAATAATTGTTCTGTTTGTGAAAAACTGACCAAAATTAAAGCGACATGGAAGATTCTTATACTTTCTACAAGTCTTGGAATGACTGTGTGCTTCTGATATGTTTTGACAAGATCGTGTAGTTCCAAGTCTTCTTCTCTTGTAGGGATATAAGCTTGTACGTGGTTATCAATAAACTGAATATAGCTTTCAACATTGTTGTGTTCCAGCTTTGGACAATCTGAAGTCCAAATTAGTGCATGTAGATGAGGGAGAACCTCTCATTTGGAACTCAATGCGAAGGGCGTTATATACTATCTTACCAACACGATTTGCATTGCTGAGAAGTACTTCTTTAAAAAATGTTTTCCACTCTGTATTGATAATGCTTTGCAACAATAACAGGATTGTGATTAAGTAAAGCACATCTTTCATGATAAGAAAGAGCTTCAATTTCTCTATCACTTAAATTCATACCTTTGGCCTTTGAAATGATCTGGTAAAGCTCAGTCCACTTCATGTCAGCACAAGACAGAGTCAATAAACCATGTTGGAATACCAAGCTGTTTCACCATTGCCCAAAACCTCATACATAAAAGCCTGCCAATATGGGGAAGTTCCTGGAATTTTTCTATAGAAAAAGGTATGCCTGGTCCTGATAAATGAGATTTTGCAATTGTTGGACATTTGATTTTAAATTTGCTGCTGTAATAGATTGCCCTTGAAGTTTTGTGAGTGCAATGCTGATGCTATCTGAAATTTTCTTCTGTTCAATGATGAACTGGGCAAAAAATAAATATTCTGGATTTGATGCAAATTTTCCACTATAGTGTAATAGTCTTGCATTGAAATATTTGACTGGAGATAGCTTTTTATCTCGTTGCACTTTATAGCCAAACCTCCCTTTTGGGAATAATACAGGAAAGGCTAATTCTTCACAATTATTATCCATCATCAATGAAACTGGATGCTTATTCTCACCTGGTGCAATATCATAAATTTCATTTCCTAATGAAACATTGTTATCTTCTAATGCAACTGGATAATCTGGAATTACTGATTGTAAACATGTTTCATTTGTTGGTGTTCTTAATGTGTTCAATGGATCTTCGGTTTCCTCAATATTTTGTTCAGTACAGATATCCATATCTGAATTATTATTTAATGAATGAAATTCATTGTTCTGATCTGAAACTTCCTCAGGAGAGCTTAAGCTCATAAGCTCTGTATCTATGTTATTTATGTGAATGTCGATATCATTATACAAATAATTATTGTTTTTAAGCCAAAGAAGAGCATTTGCAATAATGTTAGGTCTAATAGGTTGAAAATACACATGAACTCTGTATTGCAATTTCCTTTTAAGTTTGACCATGATAATTCCTGACCTCTCAGGGGGGCGTGGGAGAATTTTACAAGTTTGATCACATTCCGCAGGAACATTGCAAATTGCTCCTTGAACTTTTCGTTGTTGACCCTTTGGCATTATAACAATTTTTTCAAATACAATTCTCTGTGCAATAAGAATTTGTTCAAGTTTCTCAAGACATTCAAGCTCAGGAGGAACGTCATCTACAGCTAATTTATTATATACTGCTTGGCATGGTATTTTTTCCTTAGACACCATATTTTTGCATGTCTTGCAAATGTATTCCTTTCCATCATATGACAATTTACTTGTAAACAAATGGCTTAATTTATACTTAGCTTTTTCTAAAAGAACAACTGTTTTTTTTATAAAGTAATCTGTGACAGACAGTGCAAATATAAAATGGTCCTTCTCTAATTTTTTGCTGAAAATTAGAAATGTGCAAGTCCAAGCTTGTTAAATTGTTATTTAGACACATTCTCTTTTTTGGTGGCATGATTTCAGCATGTTCATCTATGTCATTTGAAGAGGACTTCCTTTTTGCATGATTTTTCAAGACTTTATCTCTTTGTTTGTTTGTTAAGTTAGATACAGAGCAAAGCAAAAATTGAATTGAATATGTGATATTTTGAATAGAAACTGGATTATCTAATAGTTCATGAATCACTTTTACCAGTTTGTTGATATCACTGGCTTCACAAATCTCAATTCTATGGCTTTCATGGAGAGAAACCACAAAATACTTAAGTTTTTTCTTTGTCTCTGGAACTTTGGTTTTAGGATGATGAATAATACAAGCAATTGTATTATTAGAGGTTGAAAGCAAAAATCCAGTATTCTGACTATTCTGGGATATAAAGGTTTTAAGTGCTTTCTGTTCTGACATGGAAGAGAAGTTTCCTTTACTTGATGCTATATAATCTACATTAACAACTGCATCATATATATTAAGAGCCTTAAACATACACTGATCAGATAATTCGTCATACATACTTAAATGCTTGCAATAAAATTCTTTTGCATGGTCAAGTATTCTATTAGCTGTTGATGATCTAGCCTTCCAATAAGTACAGGGCTTAATAGTTGAAAAGCATAAAGCATAAAATGACATTGCAAAGCTCATCATTTTAAATTTTGAATCAGAGTGTGTTGAATATACATCAATATCACTTGACTTTGAAAGGTTACCTTCTTCTGGTAATAATTCACATTCTGTTGATTGTATAAATTGATTACTTTGATGAATGATGTTAGGATGTGATTCAGATAAACGACTGGTTATATGCACATGTAAACCATTCAGCCATTCAACCATTCGAGCTCGTGTTGTGTTTGAAGTTGTATTCTCGCGCAAACATGTCAAATTCTTTGCTGCTGTATTGAGGACCATTGTCCGAACGTACTATTGCCGGAATACCTTGCTCGCTAAATATCTGCTTCAACAAGCTTATGACAGTTCTGCTGTTGCTTTGATGCTTTGGGATTTTCTTTACGAAGGGATATTTGGAGTAGTAATCAGAGACTAGTAAATACTCAGTGTCACCGATCTGGAAAATGTCGGTTGCGATGGTGTGCCACGGGCGAGGAGGTAATTCTGTCGGTATGAGGGTCTCCTTGGTATTGCTGTTCTGGTGCATTTGACAAGTACGACACGATTTTGTTACCTCATCAATGTCATCATTCATGTTCCTCCAGTACACTGATGACTGTGCTCTCAACTTGGTCTTTTCTGCTCCCTGGTGTGCCGAATGGAGTTGCTGTAGTATCTCTGCTTGCAATGCTGATGGTATCATGATGCGCTGGCCTTTGACCATGATCCCATCGTCGATCGATACTTCGTCCCTAAACGACCAATATGGACGGATTGGTGTAGGTACTTGTCTGATACTTGCCGGCCATCCTTCGTAGACGACTTGTTTGAGTGTGACCAGCTCGGGGTCAACGCTGGTTGCCTCCCTGATCCTCTCTAGTATATTGGGACTGAATTGCGTGTATACTTCATGGATTTGTACATCCATATCCTTGATCGGCGAGGTCTCTTCAGGGGACAGTCGAGAGAGAGCATCTGCAAGTAGCATGTCTTTTCCTGGACGGTATTTGATTTGCAGATCGTATTGCTGGAGCCTTAGAAGCATTCTTTGTAGACGGGGTGGTGCTGAGGTCAGGTGCTTCAGGTGAATACTCTCAAGCGGTTTGTGATCACTCTCTACTGTGAAGGTGCGACCGAAGAGGTATGTGTGGAAACGTTCACACCCGTATAGGACCGCCAGCAGCTCCCTTTCGATGTTCGCGTATCTCGTCTCGGTTTCTGTTAGAGCTTTACTTGCAAACGCTATGGGTTTTCCATCTTGGATGAGGGCGGCTCCAAGACCTTTGTTTGATGCGTCGACTTGAAGGGTGACATCTTTGTTTTCATCGAAATAGCTTAGAATTATCTGGGTGCTGATTGACTGCTTGATCTGCTCAAACGCTGCTTGGTAGGTTGCGTTCCACTGGAAAGTGTTTTCTTGTTTCAGAATTCCTCTCAGAGGTGCTGATAGTGTACTCAGATTGGGTATGAACGGACCCATATACGTGGCTAGACCGAGGAACGTTTGCAAATCCCGCCGGTCTGCCGGTGGTTTCATCTGCTGGAGGGCTGATACTTTGGCGGGATCGGGCTGTATGCCTTCCTCACTGCAAATGATCCCATAGAACTTGATCTTTTGTTGTTTGATGTGACACTTTTCGGGATTGAGCTTTAGCCCGGTGTTTTCGCATCGTTTGATCATTCCGCGTAGGTTGTTGTCGTGCTCTTGATCGTTCTTTCCGTAAACCACGATGTCGTCAACTATACCTATGACACCTTCACAGCCTTCAAACGTTTGGTCAATTTTGGCCTGGAAGACGTCTTGCGACATGCGCAATCCGAACGGCATACGAAGGAATCGATACCTCCCGAACGGGGAGTTGAATGTTGTGAGGTAGCTTGATTCCTTGTCAAGGACTACATTCCAGTAGCCGCATTTAGCATCGAGAATGGAGAAACACTTGGCTCCACTCAGCTTCGGTAGAATTTCCTCGAGCGTCGGTGTGGCATGTTGTTCCCTCTGTATGGCCTTATTCAGATCCTTGGGGTCTAGACATATGCGCAGGTTCCCGTTTTTCTTGCGGCGGTACACTAAGCTATTGACCCATGACGTCGGTTCTCCTTGGTTGACTTTGGTGATGATGCCCTGTTCGACCATGCTGTCAAGCTCGGTTTTAATGTCATCTTTTAAGCTGATGGGCACTCGTCTGGGCGGGTGGATGACTGGGGCAACATTGGGGTCAAGGGTAATGTGGTACTCCCCTTGAAAACGACCTATTCCATCGAAGCAGTTAGGGTATTGCGAGATTAAGGATTCTTTGTTTAGGGCTAGCGAAGACGCTTCATCCTGTTTGTCAACAGAACAGTTCAGAGTGATTAATTTCAAATCGAGGGCGGTTGGTAGCCCAATAATTGCTCTTCCTGGCGCTTCAGCTACGTAAAATCGTGCAGTGGTTGTTATGCCGTTGCGTGCACACTCAATGTCGCATGTTCCGTGGTGGTTGATGCGAGAACCCCCGTATGCTGTCAGTGCTGTGCTTGATTTGCGTAGCGCACCAGCCGTTGGGTTACCATCTGACCCGATACAGTGGGGAAACATCTCCTTGAAGAGCCTGAAGGGTAGAATATTGGCTTGTGCGCCAGAATCAACTTTTGCTTTAAGGTCTGCTCGTGCACCATTAAAATGCGGTAAATTGAGATCAATTATTGCAAAGGCTTCATCTTTCTGATCGGTATTAGAAAGACTGTCAATGGTTATCATATCAAAATGAAGCTCATCGAAGTCTTGTGCCAGGTCGGCGCTAGTTGTCATGTGATGGACCCGTCGAGTTTGACGAGAGTCGCTACTGAGTTGTGATTTGTTTTCCGATGCTTGTGTGACTTTGTACTCGTCATGTTGGCCGGCTTTGTTTTTTTGTCGGCATACGTTGCTCCAATGGTTGGGTTTTGAACAGAAATTACATGTTGTTCCGTACGCTGGACATTTCCGAGGCTCGTGAATAGTTCCGCAATTCCCGCATTTCGGTCCACGTCGCCCGAGTTTGGATTTTCCGATCGCTTGCACGTGCTCGGCAATGGGGTTACGTAACTGCGCGACGTGTGTTATGGTTGCTTCATGTGTTCTGGCGTATTCTGTGGCTTTGTCAAGAGTTAAATCAACACCGTGTTCTAAAATTCGTTCTTGCGCCTTCTGGTGTTTTGTTCCAACAATTAATTGCTCGATCAATCGTTCTTCAACTTCCTTTTGATCGCGAAATTTACATTTGTTGGCTTGATTGCGACAGCGCGTCATGAAGTCGTCTACACTTTCATCGTTAGCTTGTTTAAGTTGCTGCAATTGGTATCTCGCTAGCCAAAAGTTGGTTTTAGGTGCTAAATAGCGCTCAAATTGGGCCCAAATCTCGTTGGGTTTCATTTTATCAACAACGTTGGGCCAAGTAAAGCTATTATAGATATCGACCCCTTGGCGGCCGATCCACAGTAAAATGTATGACGATTTCTCAGTCTCCGATTTCTTAGAAAATGGGCCAGTGAATATTAGCTCACAATATTGTTTGAAGCGACTGAATTCATCTGTTATTTCGGACCCAGCCTGCCAGTTCATGGCGGGTGGCGTAAATCCTGTGGCCATTCTTCGAGTTCTTTGCTGTTCTACGCTATTTATACGGTCACCTACCGTTTGCTGTCTGATGGCTTACTGTTTTTCCCTTTGTTGAGAGTTCGTATCCCACTTCTTGGCACCATGTAATAAGTTCAAATTGGGTGATTGTGTGTTTTATTTTAGTAATCCAACGAGTAGCTTAGTGATACAACATGTGAATCTATTCAGGTCTATCTCATGACCTGGGGGTCATGTTACAAACATGGTATACTATTACACCGTCGACCGCCAAAACACAAAATTTCTTACCGTCAACCATAAAACTTATTCCCTCATGCCCATTGAGATCCTCAAATTAGTGTTGGAATTTCTCTAGCCCTCGGAGACTTAATATCGGTTACTCTGTAATTCTGCACCAGGTCAGAGAATACGTTTCCACACTATACCCACGGTTTCTTGGCCACATCCCAGGGTGTGTGTGTGTTTTTGGCGTGGCCTTAGCGGGTTTTCGTATCTGGCAGTCTTACACCAACTAGGGTCAACTAGGATTGTGTAGGTTTAGGTCGTATAGGTGCCGTCGTTATCACTCAATCCCTAACTGGCGAAAGAATCCTAATACAACTATCTTACCAATGCTCTTGTCTAGTGTAGTCAGAATTTAGCTTTAGACTGAAGTTTGGTATCATTGTCGACTTTTATGTCGAGCAGGAGACTGGGCACAACCACTAGTTCGTGAATTGTGATAATGAACACAAGACCTACATAGCCAGACAGATCACACATGAGCTTTACAAAATCCTGAAATTTGGGGTGAATCGAGCTCAATATTGAATGATTTAATTACAGCCATTCAAATATGAATTAACAAAGAAAAGTTTGGAATAGCGGAAAGTTCTCCGGCACTATTAATATCCACGATTTCTTAATAAATTTAGGAATTTCTGAGTGGCTTTAAGTTGTTAAATATTGACTAATCAAGCAGGCAAGCAAGCATGCAAGAAAACAAGCAAGCAAGCAAGCAACCCGGGGGGGGGGGGGGGGGGGTTACTCCTGTATATTTGCTATACGGGTGTGTGCCGCTGGAATAGGGTATGGTTTTTGGCCCTGCTGTCTTGAACAGGGTTATACATTTTACCCAAAATTGTCTTAAACAGGATCTATAATTTTGACGAGATCCCAAGCCATATCATCTTTTTGTGTCTTAGATAGGATACGATATTCAAAATAAACAAAAAAGCGCCTCCGATCCTCAGCCGTTTTTTGTCTACTCATATGCAACGGATCTGAATCGAATGACGAGGCTAGGGTCGATTTCTTCTCTTTTGTCTTGAACAGGTATGATTTTTCACTTTCGAGTGTCTTAAACAGTGTCAGGTTTCTAGAACTCTGGCGGCACACTCCTATCCAAAATGGGGTTGAGCAAGCAAGCAAGCAAGCAAGCAAGCAAGCAAGCAAGCAAGCAAGCAAGCAAGCAAGCAAGCAAGCAAGCAAGCAAGCAAGCATTGTGTTTGTTATGAGAAGGAGAGGGTCAATCACCCATGAAAAAATAGTTTTATATTATTTGTTTTTGTTAGACATCGATGTACCAAAATATCACGTACCATGCATTGCAAATTCTTAATCTGGATCGTGTTGGTTTTTGTGGCCTTTGCTGTGCCTGAAAGGTTAGTTGACCATGTATTGTAAGACGTTGGGTCAATATTAACAATTTTTGATATTATAATAATATAGTAGAAAGAACACAAAGGGTAAGATGTTCATGGAAAGGCCAGTGCAGTTCTTTTTTCTGGTGAATAAAGATGTCCTTACGACTTAACTTGTAAAGACCAAGGAGCAGTACTAAAATGACTGTAAGTTCAACGATAAATCCAGCACCACTCTGCTATTCTGTCCAGTTATTCTCCATTCCTCCAAAGTAGCTAGCCTGGTAAACAAGGCAGTATAATGAACACATTTCTTTAGAGATTTCTTCAACACTCTTGCCGTTTGGTGAATGAAGTCGGCTTTGTCCGGAAGCCATAATTTTGTCTGATAGCCATACGTTCGCAAAGTCTTTTAAAAAACAATTTGAGAGCCTTAAATACTTCTTTTAGTCAAGAAAGTACTATTGTCTTGTACTCGACAAATTTCAATTTATAAGAAGAACTATTGTTTCACTCCCCCTCCACCTATAATATTTCCGCCAAGTCCTCGGCCTCACACAACTTCGTTTCAACTCCGGTAAAAACTCTGGACGATAACCAACGAGGAACGCCTGGCATATTTCGATCTCTGAATATCGCGCGCGCTTTGCGATTTTTCAGTTATTTCTTCGAACAAAAAATCAGCACAAACAAAAATCAACACAAACAAAATTTTGACGTGCTCCCTTGAACAGAACAGAACAGAACAGAACAGAACAGAAGAGAAGTGAACAGAACAGAAAGAACAGAACGAACAGACAGAACAGAACAGAACAGAAACAGAACAGAACAGAACAGAACAGAACAGAACAGAACAGAACAGAACAGAACAGAACAGAACAGAACAGAACAGAACAGAACAGAACAGAACAGAACAGAACAGAACAGAACAGAACAGAACAGAACAGAACGAACAGAACAGAACAGAACAGAACAGAACAGAACAGAACAGAACAGGACAGGACAGGACAGAACAGAAACAGAACAGAACAGAACAGAACAAAACAGAAGCAATTCAACTTGTGTCAACTTGTTGGTAAAGAATTTGAGAAAGCTAAGAAGAAAGGACGAAAAGAAAGAAAGAAAGAAAGAAAGAAAGAAAGAGAAAGAAAGAAAGAAAGAAAGAAGAAAGAAAGCAAGCAAGCTAGAAAACAGTGGAGGCGAGCAAGCGAGCAAGAAAAAGAAAAAAGGGGAGGAAGAGAGAAATACGAAATAAAAGAAGAACAGAGGAAGGAGGAAATAAGAAAGAAAGAAAGAAAAAAAGAGGGAAAGAAAGAAAGAAAGGAAAGAAAGAAAGAAAGAAAGAAAGAAAGAAAGAAAGAATGAAGGGAATAAGGCAAGTAGAAAGGAGGGTAGGAATGCAGAAAGGAATGAAGGATAGATAGCAGAAGCAGTAGAGGAAGGCATAAGAGAAAGGAAGGCGAAAGAGGGGAAAAGGAAAGAAGGCAGAGGGAAGGAAGGGAGTTAAATACAGAAGGAAGGACGGAAGGAATAAAGGAAGAACGTAAAGACAGAAAGAAGGAAGTGAATAAGAAGGAAAGAGGAAAGGAAGGAAGAAGGGAGAAAAGAAAGAAAGAAAAGAAAGAAGGACTGAAGAACGGAAAGAAGGAACAAATGAAGGGAAAGAAAAAATGAAAGAAATGAAACTAATTAATCCTTTGTTAACATTTTTCAGCCTGGTATTTGGGCAAAAAAAAGGGAGCGCTACCTTTCCTGCTAGCACAGGTTCCCTGGCAGGGGTCAACGTGGATACCTCAAACCAGGTTGGTTTTCCCATCAGGACAGCTGTACAAACAATGTTAATTGTTGGCAGAAAATTCCATGCTTTTGATCTGATCAGTAAAACTGATCTTTGATTATTATGGTCGGTTTTATTGGTACTTTTTCATATACACGTTTTTTTTGAAACTAGTTGCGGACATTGTCTAGGCAACAGTTCCTGATGAACTATAAAGATAGTGTGTGTGTTTTAGTGCCTCAAACTATAAAACTTCTTGAACACTTCGCAGTTCTGCGTGATGATCCATTTCTGACAGTTGGTTAGGACTTTGTTGACTTCCTTCTTTTGGGCAAGGTCAGAAAGTTCTTTCTCTAGTGTGCTGTTGAAATCTCCCAAGAAGTTGAACACTATATTGATTTGCTTGATCTCGTAGTCGGGGTAGAGCTTGTGGAGTCCTAGTCGTAGGTCCAAGTACTTTCTCTTCTTATAATCATTCCTGTCGTTGATCTGTCCGATGGTTGCACACAGTTCCTTCCACAAGTATGATTTTCTTGCTTATTTTTTCAAAGATTGTCATATTCCGGTTTGTTTGCGCCGTTCTCAGGGTGCTTTGTCTATGTAGATGGGTGTGTCCCAGAGTATTTTCGCTTGGTCGTTTTCAGTACTTGTTTTGGGGATCGCTTGTTTATACCAGGCTTTGGATTCATCGTTTCTATGTTATATAATGACAATAGGAATGGTATACCGGTCTTAGCATTCTATCGTGTCTCGACTTATAGATTGTTTGGGCTATAGCAGAGCAACCACACAATAGATGTGGGATGGTTTCTTCTGCACTGTGACACAACGTGCATGTTAGATCCAAGCCTCGCTCTTGTTGTTTCTTTACTCTGTATACTTTTGTAGTGGCCAGTTGCTGTAATATGCTAGTGTGTACACTCAGTACGGACATCAGGTATGTTTTTCCATTTCATGGTTGGGTTAAAGTTGTGCTTAGAGATGTCGGTGTCTTTCCAACGTTGTGTGACGTAGTTGCCAAGCCACAGCTGTTCGGAGACTTTTTGCTGATACTCTTTGTCTGTTGCCTCTTTGAGTTGCTGTTGGATATACTTTGGGCTGCTGATCTTTAACACAATTTGTTTCTCGCCCATTTTTACTGTGGTACATTTCAGCCGTTCGTTGAATGTAGTATCTAAGTTTAGTTGTTGGGCGTAAGTTTTCGCATCCTTTATTACTGATCTCCTCTTTTTTCTTCTTGGCGTCTTGAAAGGTTCTCACTACTTCTATATGGGGATCTTTACTTGTTGTGATGTAGTGTGCAGTTTTTATCTTTGTAGCTTTATATTGTACCTCTATTTCCTTCAGGCCACGACCTCCCAAAATCTGGCGATAAATATAACATCGGGTTTGACTCATGGTTGTGCTTGCCTTTGTTTTGTGCTATTATTGCTCGGGTTTTTTCTGTCTAGTTCTTGTAGATCTTCAATCGCCCATTCGCACGACCACATGACCACAGTTTATTATTATTATTATCATTATTATTATTATTATTATTATTATTATTATTATTATTATTATTATTATTATTATTATTATTATTAATTATTATTATTATTATTATTATTATTATTATTATTATTATATTATATTATTATTATTATTATTATTATCATAGCTCCCAATTTTGTACGCCGGTATTGGTGCAAACTTCGTTGCACGTTGACGAGCTAAAAAAAAGACTTTTAATAATGTAATGAGGCGCGGAAATACGGGGAACAAAATCAAACAACATTTCACGCGAACATAGTTGTATTGCAAGTTGCAGAGCAAATGTTGCTGGTATTACCACCACTTCTACTTTGTACAACAAGGAAATCTGTTGCGCACGAGGTGTAATACGAGCAACATTTGCTCTGCAACTTGCAACGCAACAATTTTTCACGAAATGTTGCATTATTTTGTTGCCCGTATTATTTCCACACCTTTAGGTAGCTCATATAGTTTAGCACACACGCGCGTGCAAGATCATGAGCATGCGCAACACTGGAACTTGAAGATTTTTATTTTGGTGACATCACGCCGCGTAGGCGAGGGAGGAGGGGGGCTGATGAAACTCTAAAACTTCACGGTTAAGTAAAACACGTAAAGTCTTGCTAATCTACGTTGGTTGGATTGTTTGATGCGAAAAAATATCTTGATTTTTAGTACGCGGGTTTCATGTTCAATAGATGTTTTGTTTCATCTACGATCGGCTTATTATCTGGGATTGAAAGATTTACAATTTCCGTTACGAGAAAAACAATTTGTACACGTTATATATGTAAGATCGCGCATAGATGGAGCTCGATAGTGGAAGTAATTATAGCAGGAAGATTCCTGCCCGAGTCTCTGTTGCATAGAGCGTTCTAATTGTTTACAGTTTCCTTCCATCTCCTTCGTGTGGGGCAGTTCTCGCCTTCCACTATCTTTGTTTAACCCAAGGAGATCTCATGGTCTCTAGATAGCACATATTATGAGTTTCTATTTGTTGGGAGACAAGTTGCACGACCCATGTTAGATGTATTTTGAACTTGTCAAAATTATCGCAAAAAAGTAGAAGCAAGAGAAATTGTTGTAAGATCTTTGCTGGGCTACCACTCCCAGAATTTGTTGCAGGTTTTTGCGCACATTTCCTATTCTACTTCTCTTACAACTCCAAAAAACAAAAAGCTTGCAACTTGCAACAATTTTTTTTCGCGAAAACAATTAGTTGTACGAAAATACGCATACATGAAACGGCGCCTTTACTTTTGTGCAGTTTGTTTTGGCTTTACTTCAGAGCGTCTCTCGATGTTTAACGTTAAGTAAATCTAACAATTTTAGTTACTTGGTAGTGTCTCCACTCGAAGCCGTGTTTAGCCTCGTGACGACCCTGGGTTACAGTGCGTGCAAAAAAATGTCATGGCCCGTCAAAAGCCCGTCATGACGAAAAGGTTTTTTTTCCGGCACAAAGAAGATGCATGAGCCCTGACCCCTAGCTCATTACACAAACTGTTTTATAGCTTACGAGTACCGTCGTAAAATCTTTATTAGGGATTATTATAGGATTTATTTCATTCAAATTCTACCTCCAAAACATTTGATTACGCAAACATTTTCTATCTTGAGTTTATTTGCGCGATTCCTATATAAAATCTGTTGGAGCCATACGCTTTTTTAGGAGACTGGTAGGTTACGGACACTTTGTTATACGGTGGCCTGGTTGATAAACTGCAATTTTTTTGATGTAAACAAACGAAGTAAGGAGTTTTATGACAAGGCTGGTTTTCATGAGTGACATGCAGAAGAGGCATATAAAAGATAGAATTCCCCTAGACTCCGCAGTATAAAATGGCAAGATAGTCCCGATACGTTGCTGCTTGCACAATCGCTTGCTCGCTTGCTAGCTGGCATTGAATCAGAGGAGAAATTCTGCAAAATATACAGTAATATAAACTGCAAGATTAAAAACAGGCATAGAAACTCATTGATTCGCAAAATGAACGAAGAACGGGGTACGGAGGAAGACACTAGAATAATCTTTTTATTAACTGCGCTTAAAATATTTTTCTGGGATAATCCGGAATATATTTCTATTCCAGAATATGGTCAGTCAGTCGAACGCACATCCTAGAGTGGAAATTCGTATGACTGTGAAAACGGCACCGCACGGCCATGGTACGGTACGGAGGAATATCGAACTGTTTTAATCAGACATCACGGCACTGAAAACGTGTCACGGCACGGGGCGCGAACGTTTCACACTCATACGAAATCTACTTTAAATTGTGTTGTGTGCGTACCATGCAATAAAACCCGGACAATCTTCAGTGTGTAAACGTAGAGAGAATCATTTCAATCGACAATAGTGGTTTCTGATTTAGAAGACAACGCTGACAGTTTCCTCATTTCAATCATGGACATTCTTGAATCTGAAAATAAAATGCAGTTCTTAGTTTAGTTCTCTTGTTATAACAAACTGAAGAGTATAAAACTGAGGAGTAACGCGCATTTCGAGGGGGATACTATACGCAGCTGCGTCGCCACACAAAGCTAAACCCACAACTATAAGCTATGTTTGGCCACGGTCACATCCAAATCTAATTGTATACTAAACGTTCTGTACGTTGTACGTCTGATCTGACATGGCCTTTGTAGTTGGCCTTTGCGTAACCAAACGTCTGCGGATGGTAGTATAGTAGCATATAGAACTGAGAAGGGGAAGGTAGCTACTTTTCCCTTCCCCCCCCCCCCCCCCCCCCCCCCCCCCCACACACACACACCCTCAGCACCTCGTCTCCCCAGCCCCCTCCCCTAGAGGACACCGCATCATCAGACGGTTGCATGACAGATGTAAGATAATATAAAATATAAAGCAAGTTGTTCTCCGTCATCAGTAAGGCAATGTACCTGAAGCAATATACTTCTGAATGAGCAAGGTCAGCTGACGTATTCCCATACTCGTTACCAGTCTTTTGATTGAGTCGCGGTACTGGTGACTGCAGGACACATAGACCAGCGGGTTTAGTAGCGGGTTTAGGTGAGCAATGAGTTCGGTTATGTAGTAAGAATAACTATTGATTTCTGATGGACCACGAATCACCACTATGGCTCTGTAGATCTAATTTGAAATTAAAGATAAAATTACACAAGAAGTGCAAGTAAGATGACATCCCATCTTTTATATATCAATAGAGCTAATGGCACAGACATTGATTTTTTCAAAATCATTAATTGAATTATATTTAGAAGCTAAGAACAAAATGGATTCCGGTTAGCTAGTAACAACTGAATTTCCATAGGTTTCCTTCTCATGAATTCACCTGCATAATCGCATATTAAAATCATCTAAACAACAGATTTTCCGTTGTTTATTTCGGTTTCCGCTTCATTTCCAGTGATTTGAAAGGGTCAAAATATCTTATCTGTGCAGTTAACAATATATGTGTTATGTTTATGAAATATTAATAATAGTAATAATAATGATGATGATGATGATGATGATGATGATGATGATAAATTTAATACTTATAGCGCGCATATCTTCATTTACATATGTATCATGTGCGGGCGCGCATGATACTTTGGGCAACACATACAGCAAAATTAAATTTGGTTGTTCAATTTACTGACAAGCTGCACGTAATCTATCCGGCCTGAAATTCTTAAGGCATGGCCACAAATGTAATGAGCATTCACTTCAAACTCACGATAGGATCAATGAAAAAACGACTGAAACGAACGAACGAAACAAACAAACGAACGAACAAAGGAACAAAAGAATGTACAAACAAAGGAATTGAAAGAACGTACAAATGAACAAACGAACGAACGAATAAATTGAGAAACGTGCAAGTAACAAAGAAAGCAAGCACGCACGCAAGCCAGCAAGCCAAACAATCATAAATACACAAACTTTAAAGGTGATGTTACACGGGTCGATTCGCAACAACGATTTTCCGCGCAACACTTGGTCAAATTGATAATTTTGCGTTAAAAGTTTTTAAAATTCATATCAAACATTTGCAACTTGCAATTGTTCACTAAGCAAAAATATTGCTAAAATATTTGCGTTTTGTATTTTCCACGGCATAAACATTACGGACAACATTTGTTGCGCGGAAAATCGTTGTTGCGAATCGACCCGCCGTATAACATCACCTTAACTTGTGAGCAAACAAAGCGCGCGCTCTCCATCAGTCCTGAAAGCTTTACATCGCTAATCCTCAATGATTTTACCCAACAAAAAACATATATTTTAACCCAGGATAAAACATATCGCTCAGAACTAACATGGTCGACCGGACCGGCTGACCTGACAGGTTGTTCAAGTCTAACCTGACCCGAGCTAGGGGAGGGATCGGAAGTTGAACTGCGAGTAGCAAACTCACCAAGAAAGGGAGAAAGCAGATACAGTATAACAACACGATGACTGCTGTCATAGTAGCAAAACCTTCTTCTCGTTTATTCATGGTGTTCACTCCAACTCCTCTTTGTTGTTGGACGGACAAACTGCTGCTGACCTTCCGCTTCTTTTTTACCACAATGGCCACTACAATACTGAAATAAACCATAGCCAGTGTCACGATGAACCCCTCGCTGATAGTTATATACACTAATGTTAGATCCTTTGGGTGTGCAGGGGTAACGTCTAGGGCGCAGTAAAGTCCCAAATCATGAAGACGAAATCTCCCGAGTCCCATCAAAGGCAGAACCAAATGACAGCAGCCCCAGATAAATGCCACGATCAATGCTTTCTTGATACGAATATAAGTGACGTTATTACGATAAAATAAAGGGTTGTTCACAGCCAGGAATCGCAGAAGGCACATAATCGTTACTATCATAGCAGACCAGCCCAGGAATGCCGTGGACAGGAAAGCTGTTATACTACAAGATACTTGACCGCCAACCCAGTTACATTGGATAAAAGATGTCAAAGACATTGGTATACTTGAGAGAGGAATGAAACAGTCACTTAAAATTAGCGTCTTGACGATCAGGTGGAAACGATTTTTCTCAAGGCCTGGTATTCTCCATATTGCCAATGCAGTTACAAAGTTAGATAAGAAAGTAACAATGTGAATAGCCATCATGAGAAAAAAATAAACTGATTTCTCGTCACAGTCGGCTGTCGGTACTATATCCTGACTGATTCGTTGAATTCATGTTGATAAAATGTCGCAATGCTTTTGTTTCGTGCAGGGGCCCTCCAAAAAACGCCAAAAGCTCTCGTCCCAAATGCCTGGTTTCAGATTCCAAATCTTTTTAAGTTTTCGTCGATTTTTCTTGTCCTTTATGTAGCTACTTTTATCATATATAGACATATGAAATGATAAATGGTTGTTACGTGCTGTCTGATAAAATATCGAATGTTTTAGTTATTTGTAATTAGGTGTTTTTGTGTTGTTTGCCTTGCCAGACTCTAATGGCTGCAGTTGTCGGTCGTAAAGAAGAAAAGTATACCAAGGGTGTTTGTGTTTGTACAACACGGAAAGCCAAATCCTTTTGTTTTGAAGCCTTTGTCGCCCTCTATTCATGACAATTCCGGCCTAATCAAATACACTGGATTGTGATCTAAAAAAGCTGACTTTTACATCAATATGTCGACAGGAAAGTCAAAAATATTGTCATTTCATTGACATATGATCCATCTCGAGATTGATTTCAAAAAAGGACGAGATCTTGGATGTCTTCAATTTGAAATTATAGCACTGCACACATACAAGCAGCTAGATAAACACTGGTATTGCCTAATCATACCATATATTCTAAGGAATAGTGTGTCCTCATTTTACCATGATGTTTGACAGCGTTCTTTTTATCACAAGAATTTAGTTTTATTGGGAAAAATTATGCAAGCGGGACTCAAGCCCGATCTACACCACATCGTGTTGATTTTGTTGACCTGATTGGGGTGCTGATACCCAAAATAATCGGCCCGCATGCCAAAATTTAGGGGTACCGTGTCATAAAAAGGTCGTCAAGTAAATATGGCTTCAATTTCATTTTTTCAGGTGCCAATTCTAGTAACAACTAATCTAGGCATAGTTAATATAGATCTAGGAAAAGAATTCTTATAGATAGCTTGTTACAACCTACTAGCTAACGATCGGAAAAAATCTACAAACTATGAATTAACAATATCAGATGATAGACCATACCAATGAGAAGAATACTCCT